>RCWM02001485.1:0-20000 GCA_003667255.2 Euschistus heros
ATTTTCACTCATATGTTAGGTGCAGCTAATATGGATAGAATATTTATGTCTATGTACATATTATTTACATATTATATCTAGTTGTAAAAAAAAAAATAATAATATGTTCTTTTATTTATATTTCTATCATACCAAATACACTTAATGTAGTTTTAATAGTTTAGCGTTCATCCTTAGAAAAAAGATCCATTATCATACCTTTCTTAAAGGTATATAAAAATATTTGTCCTTTATGAGCTTGGTGCCTCCACGTAGTCTCTAACCATTTTTATGGAAAAAATTCGACATATATAAATTTCAATTAATTTAAAGTTTATCCATATAGTTAAATTTAATTTTTTCTAAAATTTTATTATTATTGTTTTCCGGTGTAACTCTATGAAGTTTTAAGATGACCTTAGACAACAATTTAAAATTTACATAAAACGTCACAGAATTTGCTTACTATTCACACTTGGTTGACATATTGTTTGGACTAATCGATAGACACAAAAATATTGACGTTGAATAAAAAGATTTGTTTAACTAAAATAGAATATTTAGCAAGTTTAATATCAGTTCGGAGTACCTGATACCTAGTTAGTTAATTGTTCTACACTTAAATATACACAGGTGTCTATGGATATTTGCTTTTCGTTCAGAACAAATGTTTAGCTGCTATATAAGGTACTGAGGGTGATTTTGCTGTCAGTGGTCAATGCTTCACTGAAGTGAGTATCTAATTGGTACCTATATCAAACCTACATTAGTGTAACAATATTTCAAACGTCCTTGAAGTAGAAATTCCTATTTATAGAGAACAAAGAATTTTATGTTTTCAATCCATTCAGAAATATTACAAACGCAATCACTGACTTTAACTCCAGTGCTTTTAATCTTATCTAGCTATAAACTAAGCCTTCAATTCTGTTCTGGTCCTTTTTAAATCCTGGTTACAGTCTAAGAAGCTTTTTTGTTTTACCTGTAAAATTCAAAATAAATAATGAGAGTTTTATACCTCCTTGAGCTCGTAAAAAATTTGGGAGGGTTTGTAAAACATTAATTTGTCTTCATCGCCTAAGCATATCTTTATAGTGAATGGTTGTAGAGATAGTTAATAGAAATAGTTAAATAATTTTTGTTGTTGATTTTGGTATTGAGACATTAACGAACAATAATTTTGCCCTTTTGGAAATGGAGTAGTTAAAAGAAAAAAAAATGAAATTACAAACATGCTAACGGAAAAATACAATGTATTAATTTCTCAACAAATTTTTTGTGCAGGTTTTTCTTTTTTATTTTTTTTTATTTATTTTTTTTTTTATTTATTTTTTTTTTTTTTCAAAAGACTGCTATAAGAATTATTTGAATACTTAATTTAATTTTACAGGATAGTGGGAATAACACGGATCTGAAGTATAAACTATTAAACAATCAATTAAAAGCGATTAATATATTCTATTTCTAACTACTTAATAATACTACTAATGAGTTAGTCTAATAAATAACTCAAACACTAAAATATTTCATTTAACTTTACAGAAAAGTGAAAATACGATGGATCTGCGATATATACTATTCGCTGTTCTCCTTTGCCATGTTGCAGTGGTAAGCTCCATTAGTTATGTAAATTTACCTTGTAAAGTTTTATAAAAGAAATAATTAACAGTTGGAAACTAACTTTTTTTTCACAAATTTAAATGTTTTCAATTCTTCAAAGCATTTTTCGTTGTATTCAAACAAAAAAAAAACAATGTAAAAAATTATATAAACTTTTATCATGAGTAATGATATAATACTCTTGTCACTTTCAGATCGTGCGGTCCGCCGCTAACCCTAAAACCAATGCAAAGACCCAAAAGCTATTGGCGGCTCTGAGCCATGTGGGGGACAGGATGCCTCTCGGGGGCCTTCGGTGGCTACAATGTGATCGGCTTCTCTTTGGACGAAGCTAACCTGATAAAGAAAGCGACCAATAAGTTACCCGCTGTCTACGGAATCGACTGCAGACGTTGGGAGGATCTTCCTGAAGACCGCGTAAATGAACTCACCAATTGCTTCAACTCTGATGCGGTAGAGTATGCGAAGAAAGGCGGTATCATCACACTCAGCCACCACATCCCGAGTCCCGTTTCTGCTGGGACTGGGAAGGTCAACGATAAAAACTTTTGGTAACGATGTCTTCGCCAAAATACTTCAGGATGGAACTCCTGAAAGGAACAGGTGGTTGAAAATGATGGACAAGGTTGCTGAAGGTCTTCAGCAATACAAGAAACAAGAGGTCTCCATTCTCTATCGTCCGTTCCACGAGATGACTGGAGACTGGTTCTGGTGGGGAAACATCTATGACCAAAGTCAAACCGGAGAGAGAAAACGCCTCTTCAAGCTGTTATGGCAAGATCTGTTCAGGTACATGCAGAACAAGGGTTTGGACAACCTCCTTTGGGTCTTCTCTCCTGGTAGCAGCGAATCCCCAACCGATTTCTACCCCGGCGATAATTTCGTAGACATCGTGGCCTTGGACTGCTACCCCGATGATGCAACGTCTACCATGGACGGCTACGATAAGATGGTTAGCCTTGGAAAACCCTTCGCCTTTGCCGAAGTCGGATCTGGAAAGCAAGACGGGCAATTCGATTACGATTCGTTTGTTAAAACACTCTTGTCGCGCTATCCAAAGACTGTTTACTTCATGGCTTGGAACGATAAACATAATCCTGTTAGAAACCAGAACGCTAAGGCAGCTTACAATAACCCTAAACTTATCAACTTGGGAGATCTGAAAGTGCGTTAAAGCTCTGATTTTTTCTAATGTCGATTGTTTTTGGAAAAAACTTCATCTGTAGTTCTTTTTTTAAACATTCATTATAATTGAGTAATTCTCTTGTCAAAGATTTAACAACTATACATATCAGAGTTTTAAGACTTTTTTCGTTTATTAAAAAATTAATTTAAGATTGGTTTTTTAGAAATAAGTTTAAGTATTTGTAAAAGAAAAGATTGATATATTTATAAATAATTATTAAAACAGCAATATAAAACAATTTAAAGTATTCAGAATGAATATATATAGGAAAATATAAGACCACTTTAATTCTTTGTAATATAACACTTTAAATGAAATAATAAAGGAAGATTAAACAATTCAATACAATTATTTTCCTTAAATTACCATTTAATATAATATAAACATTTTTTTTAAATATTAATTTATAATTTTATTATTAAAAAAAACGTTTATTGAGTATGTATTACAAATATGCCTTAATTGAGGCAATGGGGATGTTTAATCCATTTACACATATATAAATTAAAAAAAGGAACAAAAATACAAAGAACCTCAAACAATACAATGAATATAAACTGAACTTAAAAAAATATATTAACAGTAGAAATAAAAACTAAATTAAAATAAATGTTAAAAAAAAAACAACCATACTCTTATTCCACCTAGAGTTTCCTGATTATTTATTTATTATTAATGATGATAAATATATTAGAGGTCACCAGAAAATCTTTATCATTACCAGAAAATCAACTCCAAACGTCCCCTTGTCAGTAAAATTTAAAGATCGACCGATTTATGCGTAGTACCATTCTGCAACAGTTTGCGTTTGTAAAACTATTGACCCCATCTGTATCTAATCTTAACTAGATCAACTTCATAGCTCTTGGAAGGTTTTAGTAACAATAAAATTTACTATAATAATAATTTAAATGTACCGTGTTAAGTGGCTGAAACGAAGTTTGCTACCCTGTCATATACCTTTATGGTTAAAAACTAAAATCCAACCAGATAAAATCGATAAAGCTATTTCTGTCGAATTACCAAATCAAAAATGTCGAAAGTTTACTTTTTGATAGTGATTTTAAAAAATATGATGCATAGGCCTTCAGTTGTAAACACTTCCTTTTTTTTTTCTTTTTTTTTTCATTTATTGAAATTTATAATTGAACAAAATATATACACAAAGTAAATGTGCTCTAGCACTCTATTATCTGGTAGAGTTTGTTTATAGTCTCTGTCCATCTGGATTACCAACTCATACATTAAAATTAAAGTTTTGATGTCCAATTTAAATTTCAGATATAATAAGAATTATTAAGAAATAGTAAAAACAAATTTTTATTTGTTTTGTTTTTTTTTATATATATATATATATATATATATATATATATATATATATATATATATATATATATATATATATATATATATATAATTATGGTTAATTTTTTAAATCGTTGGAAAAAATAGCTTACATCGTAGTAAAAACACTACCCTTGTTAAATATTTAATATAATCTGTCACAATGACCTTATCATGATTCATGATAAGAACCAACCAACAAATCATGTCGAAAGGCATAATGTCTCCTTTATTATTAAGAAGAAGACGTTAGAACTTATTTTGAAACCAGTTTGCGTAACGACTGCTTAAACTTTGATGAGGCTAGTGATGATTAAGTAAACATTAAAAATGAGAAATTATATCGAATATCATGTCTAGAGAGGCATAATACTTCTTAGGCCAGCAAGAATGGTAATCACATAATCCATGGTACAATGAGGATGATAAGACTGAAAAATGAAAAAATAATATCTCAGCGGTTGATTAGAGGGAGTATTGACTAAAACTGAAGAGGCTTGTACTTCTATTTCTTTCTTCTTGTACCGTTCCGCGTGGAGGTGCTTCAGCACAATCCAGCCGTGCATCCCCATCCCTAGCCAGCGCTTCATGGCATTTAGCCCATGTCCTCTCTGCTTTGCCATCCTAAAGATATATTCCGTCCATATTAGGCTATGCCTAATTTGGGTCCCAGCCCTCTAACATACGGCAAATATACCCAAATTATTTCAGCCGCCTCTTGTCAACCATTCCCCATACAGCTAAAACCTAGAGCTCCTCTCGTATCCATTGATTTATAATCTGATCTCTCTTGATTCATTCAGCCACTCCTGTGAAAGCTCTAAGCTTTTTGCTTTGCAACGCTGCAAAATCTCCCTCCCAACAGTCGCCAGCGCAATTCTCACCATTATCCAACACTTACATCTAATATTTAACAGATATTGGGTACTCACCAAGGAACAAGTTCCCTCGCTTTGGCAGATATTGAATAAACGTACCCTTTTATATTTCTAATCTATATTGATTTTATATAATTAAAGACATTCCAAATTTTCAAAAATACTCAAATAAAACATAAGTTCTGTGATCTTGCAAATAAATGATAATGATCGGTGCGCAGAAAAGCTGTCAACATAATTGTATAGTTCTCTTCTGAATCATAAACCGCCATTACGAGGACATTGAACCTGTTAGTAACTGTTGTTTCCTCACGGCCAGAGTACCATGGAATAGAGCATGGGTCTTTCCCTCATAGTGTTTGGATATTTAGACAACAACCAAACTCAAATCAGTTTCCGAATTGATGTTCGTAATAGTCCAATCCTTCAGCTCGTGACTAGCATATATTTCTTCAATTTCATCTAATAAATCCTTTAAAAAACATGAAATACTTCCTTTCATCGACTGATTCAATGGTAATGAACGAATACTATCAATTGGACTTATGGGTTTATTTATTATTAATTATGCTGCAATTAACTTTAAATAAATAAAATTTACTAATTAGTGAAACCCATATAATATTAACACAGATTACAAATATTTGATTAACTAAGAAAACATATTTACAATTTAACTAGCTACTTTATATATGTACTGTTTAAGTAATTAAATTATGCACCTTACTATCCTGTGCACAGGTTACATAATAAATACAAAGCCATAACAATACAAGATTTTTAAGAAATGTTGTAGGTGGCTAATGTAAGGCAAAAGTATAGTCCTGAAGTGGACCATGTGGTCGGGACAGGTTACACATGATCAATGTTGCCACAGGCTCTATAGGGTAGAACTATCGTTATCACAGTAAGGATCGGCTTCCTAATCACCTAATTGGATTTTTTTATGATTTGAAAATATTTACTGTTAACAAATAGTTATGAAAGAATTTGTTTTGACAAATATGCGTTGTTTATTTACTTCTTAGTATTGAAATTTTTATTACTTGCGGATTTCAGTAATCTAATCCAATAATACCAGGTTTTAAATCGTCTCTTAAATGTTGTTTAATTTTAAGAAGATGACGAAAATAATAAAACTGAGAAACCAAATATCTCACACTCTCTATGCCTCAATTCAAAAACTTTCTCCTCTAACATTTTTAAGATTCCCAGTTGGCTAAAAACCTCTTCCGTGAAATCTAATCTGGTATCATAGACCTCAGATTATCGTTGGAAACACACCGAAAACCTGATGATGCTATTAATTTCTTTACCCGAAATGATCCAGCATGGAACGCCTGCTCGCCTCGAACCTTCCACAGTCATTGTACAATGAATCTTACGCCGAGAGTACTTTCATTCTAAACGTCATTTTAGAACAATTTGGCAAATAATCTGGTATCCTTACGAACGGACTCCCTCTTGAATGAGACCCCAAAATATATTAAAATACCACTTTATCTGCCACCCCCTCCGAAATTAAGATCGCAAATGAGATCGGAGCAGAAGAATTTGCAAAACAATTTTTTATCAAACCAACCCCAAACATAACCCGTCCATCTCTACAGAATTTTAAAATTGAAAAATCTTTGATCATCTATCATAATCTGTTTATCTTTAAGATCTAATACTTTTACTTACACCAGTAATATTTCTTACATACGAAACCCTGTTTCAAAAATCTTAAAAAACTCCTTCTGAAATGTGTTCCAACTATACTTGAATCCCACAAAGTTCCTTCACGCTAATATGCAGTATATCTTTTAGATAAGCTTTGGTTTTTTTTGATGACAGGCTTAGTGTCGTCGCCTCCGATTCTACTCTTATCACAGCGTTGTCGTCTCTGAGTAGGGTTCATCACCCACCCTCTTATAAATGGCGTCCAGTGTTACCAGGTGATGTATATATAGTAATTTTGTATTTATATTATTGTTGATTTTATTATACATATTTTCAAAGATTTATTATAAAAAAAAGATTATTTGAATGGAATCACTGCCATATCTATTACATATTGCTCTTGAGTGAGGTAGACAGTAGTATTCTTCCTGTAATATCTATTGTAAAAATAATATAATAATAAAATTTTAGTACCTGTTAATAACACAATGTGTCTCAGATGATTTTTGAGCGCATATTCGTTGTACCATTAACATTGCCAACAATAAAAATGACTTTTGAGAAAAACTGCATTACTACAATGTAAAAATACTATGTAGGCAAAGGGATGGAGAAACAACGGTAACTTGTTGTGACGGTCATTCCATGCAAAAAAAAAAACAAAACAACCTTTTTTCGTCTGTATTTCTGGATATGCCCAGTGGCTATTTAAAATCATAATTCATTTTCTGGTTACTATTTATTTTTCTTTCCTTGTAAGGTTCAGCCTATTAAATATTTGTTTATGAATCCGACGAATAAGTTATTTGTCTCTGATTCACAAAAGAGAATAAATCAAAATTTATTAAGAAATAGTACGAAACAAAAAAAAAGGTAACACTTATTTATTAGAAAACGCCATGAGATTTTCTCTTCCCTTGAGTATTATAGTAGTTTAGGAAATATATTATATTATGCCTATATACATAATTACAGATTCATGAAAAGGTAACAATATATCAATTCCACACGATTAATAATAATTAAACATAAAAATAGTACTAATAATTATCTTACAATCATCAAATATAAAATAAAATATTAACAAAAATTAATATGCATTCATACCTAATGCACAATACAGACAAACTCAACCTTGGAAACCCCGGATCGAATCTGTTTTCCTACTTATCCCTATCACTGGTTTTAATATCCAGTGGGGGCTGAGTGGGAGCACAATAGCTGCAGATGCTCAGGACCTGAGTAGAGAAGCTGGTCCTTACCAAGATATCAACATAACTTAATATTACAAAAGGTATCGTGGCCATTGGCGTTTCATCCTTCTGGAAGGATTGAAGGGATGGTTAAAAATGGATGAAGATTGAGCCAGAGGATTAGGTGTTTGATAGATTTTAATAAGGAATGAGATCAAGGCCAAATGGTATTGTTAGGACATTAGGTAGTGTTGTGTTTGTGACATAATATTAACCATTATTCGGAGACCTTTGGGTTGAAATGATTAAATGCGTTTTATAATGGATTGTCTGGATGTCCTCTACAATTAAAGTCTGTAGGTCCAAGTTGGTTTTATATTGTTTTGTATATAAGTAGTTTGTTATTTACTGAAGATTGAGAATCCTGCCCAGTAGTCTGTAAAGTTGGCTGAATCTCCTATTGATTTCGTGTCTTTTGTTTCTATTGTGAGAGTTCCAGGTCGGTCTTTTAACAAGATGAATGCCTAGGTAAGGTACTGTGACGGACACAAGTTATCTTCAATCTGTAAAAAAATCCTTTGGTGGTTGAAAGAAGCAAGTTCAGAATCTAAATGGAATGGCAGTATCATCTATAAATGTAGCTAAAAAGAAATTAGGATTGGTTGGCATATCGGCAGTGAAGATGTTATAGAGGTAAGCGACAATAACTTGTAGCATAGCATACTGCCATCAATAGGATGCCGTTGCAAAACACACAGCGGACACGTAAGGAGGATATCAAATGTAGGATGATTGTAGGACTAGGTGTAGGGATTGGGGTATATGGGTCTTGAGAGCAAGCCCTCGTGCCATACCCGATCGGGAGCTTGCGCTACATCCAGAAATTCAGCAGTGCTATACTGCTTGTTTTCAAGGGCCTAGGATATAGGATTAACAACACGAAGGCCTTGTTGAGCAAAGGAGCGATCAGTACGGAATTCAAATTGGTGGAAAGGAAAGCTTAGGGATTTGAGTATAGTTAGAATACGTTTTAGAAGGACTTTTTCAAATATTTTGGAAGAATAGGAAGGAAACTAATACACCTATTTAATAATGTTCTATTGGGAGATTTGTTTATTTTTAGGAGAACAATGAAAATGGAGTGTTTCCATATCAAAGGAAAATGGTGCAATAGGAAATTTGTGCAAAGGATACAATTGTATATATAAGTAAGGTATATGATTGTTTTTTGTGGAAGTTTTCGGAGAATATGGGTGACGAGTAGATGATATTCATTCAGATAAAAAAACAAGGAAAATACGAGCATATCTAATTCAGTTTATTCTGGCACTGTGGCTATCAATATGTCTCCTCACGCCAGTTTTCAGCACCGAGAAAGAATCCTCTCTCTTTCCAAGAAAAGCTAATCCTCCCGTACATTTCTCGTTTAAGATTAGCAGTACATGACTTCCTACGTAAAAATCGTAGCAGTCATGAGGATCGCCTAAGGAAAGAAAAGTCGAAACCTAAAACAGTAGGAATAAAGCCATTAGCAGACTTTCAAAAATGAACCCCGGGAATGGTGCCGATGTTTCCTCTGATGAATTAAGTGCCAAAACATCGCTAAAATCAGCCAAGTAACTGTAATTTGGCATTTCCATGTGTGTGGATTATGTGGCCGAGCCATATATTGTAAAGAAGCCATTCATCAGCAAGACAAGTAAATCAGAGAGCCCGTCCTGAGTATTTTCATTATATTTCAGATGTGTTTAGAAATGAGGCCTTTTCGGAGAAAACAAAATTAAACTTCATGGCTAATGATAGCAAATATGTAATTCGACGTAGAGGTAGAAGGATTAATATTCCATTGAAAATTCCAACTGTCAAGTTTAGTGTTAAGATTGCAAAGGTGTATTTTCATCTTATCGTGTTGGAACATTAATCGTCATAAGCGAACGTTTGGCCAGTGATGTGTAAAGTGAACTACTGTGAAAGAATTTACTTCAATATAATCGGGAAAATGGCCCGAGCTACTAAAACAATAACGATTAAATGGAAATTATATCTTAATATTGATTTACAAAACAATGGGACCATCTCCTAAGACCCCTAACTAAAAGTTGAAGAATTTTTATTCCATCAATAGCAGATATTATTTGTTTTTGTTAATTTTCTTTAAATTAATGATTTTTTTTTTTAACTTTTTGATTCCTAAATTAAACTAAAAATTAAATTGAAATTTAAATTTTTTTGTGGTGAGTTTCTTTATACAAATAATCAAAGTGAGTAATATCGTACAAAATAAATTAAAATAGAATAAAAAATAAGTTATAAGTAGTGGCGGCAATTTGATGGATATTTTTAGTTTTACCAAACAAAAGATTTTATATCAATGTCAAAGTTTGTTAAAACACAAAAAGGACAAAATAAGTGTATACATTATGCAACAAATAAATAAATAAAACTTTTATATTTTATTAGGATTGGTTATTTTCAAGGTACATACCCCATCGTAAGTGGTAGGCAAACGACGCTTAGATCCGAAAACTCTCCAACAAAAATATCAGAAGCTAACATTACTTAATTAGGTAGGTTAACATTACTTAATTTCGCAAAATATATCAAGGTCACTGAACTTTTAATATCCAGGGAGGAAAATAGGATGAATGAAACTGGATATGTATTGAACCAGAGGATTTGGTTGAGCAAAAAGTTTAAGTAATAAATTCATGGCTATTCAATATGTAAGTTTTCCGCCAGAAATGAAACAAGCTGCTTTAACAGATAAAGAAATATAATAAAATCAAAATCAGAACAAATAATTTTTTTTTTCACTCTGGTGACGGTAATATAGTATCTAAATTTTATTAAACAAATAATTACAATAAATGTATCAAGATCTCGTTTCGCTGAAATTATTTATAATTTCAAATTGGTATGATTCAATGTTTTGTTATTATAGTTTTATAGTAAAAAGGCGTTTCCCAAGTTTTAGAGTGACATTTAAAATATAATTCGGAATTTACAGAAAGCTACCTTAAATAGACCTTCTTTTCTTATTTAATTTGCAATGTATTGGATCATTCGAAATGTTAACTTAGTCTTGGTAAAATATTTGATTTACTAAAATAGAATAATCAACTTAAATCACTTTGAATTTATTGCTAGTTAGTTTTCATTGTCCTAATACAATACAAAACACTTATGTACACACAAGTGGCCAAGGATATTTGCCTTAAATTTAGGACAATTGTTTAGCTGGTATATAAGCCACTGAGGGTGATTTTGCTGTCAGTGGTCATTTCTTCACAGAAGTGAGTATACAATTGTTACCTATATCAATCCTATATAAGTTTGACTCCCCAACTAACTATTGTTAGAATTTAATATTCGTTATGCACTAAATACTTTTATGTTTTCTATCCTTCCAATAATATTTCATATTTTAACATTTTTCATTACAAATCAATCTAAGCCTTATTTGAAATTAAGATTGATAGTTGAAAAGTTAGCTATATATTTTTATTTTAAGTAAAAGTAATTTATAGCATTTACAATTAGAAAATGTTCTCCAGTAGAATTTCAACAATATTAAGGAAAGCGTTTCGAATGTAAATGTCTATCCTTACTCGAGACTAAGCCTCTTCATGTTTCCAATGTTCTCTTGGACCTTGTTGATGTATTTATAATCCAATAGTGGTTCTCTCAAAATAATCCCTTAGCTTGATCCTTCTTCTTCGCTGTCTTCCAATATAAAAAAGCTGGCGCGCTATGGCGTACCTTACTGCTCCAATAAAATCACATCTTTCCTTATGCTAAGAACGCATTGGGACTTGTATCGTCACATGTTGAAACTCTAAAATTTGAGTAAAAAGAAACTGAAAGAATTCTGTCAAGAAGCAAAAGAGTCGTTAAAAACTAATTCAGCAAACACCAGATTCATTGACACAAGATTCTTTTCAGCCCGGACTTTGTTTACTAAAGCCACCTCTCTGATTCGAAAGTGTGCCAATTGATACTAGGCTTTTGGCATTTAGGATGTATATCACATAGGCAGATAAATATAAAACCATCAGGTTACAAGCAATTATTATTATTTTCTATATAAAACTTTTTTAACAATAATTTGATTATTGTTATAGTTGATATCTCTAAATAAAAAGTTGCTGCTTGATATATCCATTAAGTTACTTTAATAAATTAATTCAAACACATAAATATTTTATTTAATTTTACAGTTTATAGTGAGAATACCATGGATCTGAGATATATTCTATTTGCTGTGCTCCTCTGCCATGCTGCAGTGGTAAGTTAAATTAGTTAAGTTAAATGTGGCTTTATACGATTTTTTAACCAAAATATGTTCAAATGTATTCAATACTACAAAGCAAAAGAAAGAAACTTATGTTTTCGCAATGTATTAAAACAAACAAACATGCAATGTAAAATATTGAATAAACTTTTATCATGATTAATATTTTTTCATTGTTTCAGATCGTGCGGTCCGCCGCTAACCCTAAAACCAATGCAAATACTCAAAAGCTATTGGCGGCTCTGAGCCAAGTGGGGGACAAGATGCTCTCGGGGGCCTTCGGCGGCTACAATGTGATCGGCTTCTCTTTGGACGAAGCTAACCTGATAAAGAAAGCGACCAATAAGTTACCCGCTGTCTACGGAATCGACTGCAGACGTTGGGAGGATCTTCCTGAAGACCGCGTAAATGAACTCACCAATTGCTTCAACTCTGATGCGGTAGAGTATGCCAAGAAAGGGGGTATCATCACACTCAGTCACCACATCCCGAGTCCCGTGTCTGCTGGGACTGGGAAGGTCAACGATAAAACTTTTGGTAACGATGTCTTCGCCAAAATACTTCAGGATGGAACTCCTGAAAGGAACAGGTGGTTGAAAATGATGGACAAGGTTGCTGAGGGTCTTCAACAATACAAGAAACAAGGGGTCTCTATTCTCTATCGTCCGTTCCACGAGATGACCGGGGACTGGTTCTGGTGGGGAAACATCTATGACCAAAGTCAAACCGGAGAGAGAAAACGCCTCTTCAAGCTGTTATGGCAAGATCTGTTCAGGTACATGCAGAACAAGGGTTTGGACAACCTCCTTTGGGTCTTCTCTCCTGGTAGCAGCGAATCCCCAACCGATTTCTACCCCGGCGATAATTTCGTAGACATCGTGGCCTTGGACTGCTACCCCGATGATGCAACGTCTACCATGGACGGCTACGATAAGATGGTTAGCCTTGGAAAACCCTTCGCCTTTGCCGAAGTCGGATCTGGAAAGCAAGACGGGCAATTCGATTACGATTCGTTTGTCAAAACACTCTTGTCGCGCTATCCTAAGACAGTTTACTTCATGGCTTGGAACGATAAACATAATCCTGTTAGAAACAAGAACGCCAAGGCAGCTTACAATAACCCCAAACTTATCAACTTGGGAGATCTGAATGTGCGTTAATGCTCCGATTTTTTTCTAATGTCAATTGTTTATGAACAATAAAGTCATTATTTCATTGAATTAATCTATTATTAAACAACTTCATCTGAAGAATTGTTCTTTTTTTAAACGCATTATAAATAAGTAGTGCTGTTATTAAGTATTTAGAATCTAAACATATCAAAGGCCATAGACTATAATTTCCTTCTTTCATTTCTAAAGCAATTGATTTCAGTTTTTTCTTTTATAGATATATCTTTTAAGCTTCTATGGAAGGAAAGGGAGATATATTTTTAAGTAATTGATAAGATAGCAATATAAAACTATTGAATGGTTTTAAGAATGAAAATTTAGAACCTCTTTCATTCTTAGCTATGTAACGCTTTGATTAGATAAAAAAAAAATATTTTTATTAATTCAGTACAAAGAACTCTCTTAAAGTACAATATAAACAAATATTCTTTTATTGCTATAAATTTTACGTATTTTTACCTTTTCTATTTCTTTACCTTCGTCTTCTATATATTTTCTTTTTATCCATATCTGCTATCCTTATCTTTATTCTAATATCTATGGCCTTTGATATGTTTAGATTCTAAATACTTATAACATCACTACTTATTTATAATGTCGTTTTAAAAAAAGAACAATTCTTCAGATGAAGTTG
This sequence comes from Euschistus heros, assembly GCA_003667255.2. NCBI lineage: Eukaryota > Metazoa > Arthropoda > Insecta > Hemiptera > Pentatomidae > Euschistus > Euschistus heros. Next base: position 13,960 of record RCWM02001485.1, read on the forward strand.
TTTAATAATAGATTTAATTCAATGAAATAATGACTTTATTGTTCATAAACACTTGCCCTTAGACCAAAAATCGGAGCATTAACGCACTTCAGATCTCCCAGTTGATAATTTGGGGTTATTGTAAGCTGCCTGTGCGCTTTTCTTGTTTTCTAACGAAGGGAAGGGAAGGAGTATTATGTTTTTGTGTTATCGTTCCAAGCCAGAAGTAAGCTGTCTTATGAATAGCGCGCACAAGAGTTTTTTGACAAAACGAATCGTAATCGAATGGCCCGTCTTGCTTTCCAGATCCGACTTCGGCAAAGGCGAAGGGGGTTTTCCAAGGCTAACCATCTTATGCGTAGCCGTCCATGGTAGACGTTGCATGCATCGGGGTAGCAGTCCAACGGCCACGATGTACTACAAAACAAGAAAATTATCGACGGGGTAGAAATCGGTTGGTGATTCGCTGCTGACCAGGAGAGAAGACCCAAAGTAGGTTGGTCTCAAACCCTTGTCTGCATGTACCTGCCAGATCTTGCCATAACACTTGAAGAGGCGTTTTTCCGTCTCTCGCGGTTTTGACTTTGGTATAGATGTTTTCCCACCAGAACCAGTCCCGGGTCATCTCGTGGAACGGACGATAGAGAATATGATACCCCTTGTTTCTTGTATTGTTGAAGACCCTCATCAACCTTTTCCAGCATTTTCAACCACCTTTTCCTTTCATGAGTTTCCATCCTGAAGTATTTTGGGCTAAGACACGTTTACCAAAAGTTTTTTATCGGTTGACCTTTCCCAGTCCCAGCAGACCACGGGACTCGGGATGTGGTGACTGAGTGTTATGATAACCCCTTTCTTGCCATAACTCTACCGCATCAGAGTTGCAGTCAATTTGTGAGATTCATCTTACGCGGTCCTTCAGGACGATCCTCCCAGACTTCATGCAGTCGATTCCGGTAGACATCGGGTACCTTATTGGTCGCTTTCTTTCTCCGGTTATCTTCGTCCAAAGAGAAGCCGATCACAGTTGTAGCCGCCGAAGGACCCCGATAGCATCTTGTCCCCCACTTGTCTCAGAGCCGCCAATAGCCTTTTGATATTTGCAGTGGTTTTAGGGTTAGCGGCGGCCCGCACGATCTGAAACAATGAAAAAATATTAATCATGATAAAATTTTATTCAATATTTTACATTGCATTTGTTGTTTTTTTTAACTACATTGCGAAACATAAAGTTTCTTTCTTTTGCTTTGTTAGTAATTGAATCCATTTGAACATATTTTGTTTAAAAAATCGTATAAAGCCACATTTAACACTTAACCTAATTTTAACTTACCACTGCAGCATGGCAGAGGAGCACAGCATATAGAATATATCTCAGATCCCTGGTATTCTCACTATAACTGTAAAATAAATCAATATTTATGTGTTTGAATTAATTTATTAAAGTCACTTAATGGATATATCAAGCAGCCACTTTTTATTATATATATCACCTATACACATAATCAAATTATTGTTAAAAAAGTTTTAATATAGAAAACTAATAATAATTGCTTGTAACCTTTGATGGTTTTATATTTATCTGCCTATGTGATATACATCCTAAATGCCAAACGCCTAGTAATCAATTGGCACCCTTTCGAATCAGAGAGGTGGCTTTAGTAAACAAAGTCCGGGCTGCAAAGAATCTTGTGTCAATGAATCTGGTGTTTTGCTGAATTATTTTTTTAACGACTCTTTTGCTTCTTGACAGAATTCTGTCAGTTTCTTTTACCCTCACATTTTAGTGACAGTTCCAACATTGACGATACCAGTCCGCAAGGCGTTCTTAGCATAAGAAAGATGTTCTTTTTATTGAGGCAGTAGGGACGCCATAGGGCGCCAGCTTTTTTATATGGAACACAGTCGAAGAACAGGATCACGCTACGTGGATTATTTTGAGAGAACCACTTTTTTTTTTGTATGATAAATACATCAACCAGGTCCAAGAAGAAAAAAAAACATTGGAAACCTGAAGAGGCTTCGTCTCGAGTAAGGATTAGACATTTAACATGCGAACGCTTTCCCTCATATTTGTTGAAATTCTACTGGATAACATGTTCTAATTGTACATGCTATAATTTACTTTTACTTAAAATAAAAATATATAGCTAACTTTTCAACTATCAATCTTAATTTCCAATAAGGCTTCGCTTGATTTGTAATGAAAAATGTTAAAATATGAAATAATTATTGCAAGGATAGAAAACATAAAAGTATTTAGTGCATAACTAATATTAAATTCTAACATAGTTAGTTTGGGGTATTCCACCTTATATAGTATTGATATATAGGTAACAATTGTATACTCACTTTCTTTGAAGAAATGACCACTGACAGCAAAATCACGCCTCCGGTGGCTTATATACCAGCTAACCAATTGTCCCTAAATTTAAGGCAGCAAAAATCATCCTTGGCCACTTGTTTGTACATAAGTGTTTTTGTTATTGTATTAGACAATGAAAACTAACTAGCAATAAATTCAAAGGGGTGGATTTAAGTTTATTATTCTATTTTAGTAATCAAATATTTGACCACGACTAAGTTAACATTTTCGAATGTATTCAAATACATTGCAAATTAAATAAGAAAAAGAGGTCTATTTAAGGTATCTTTCCTGTAAATTCCGAATTAATATTGTAAATGTCAACTCTAAAACTTGGGAACTCGCCTTTTTTTTTTTTGTTTTTTACTATAGAACTATACCACAACATTGAATCATTACAATTTGCAATTATTAAATAATTTCAGCGAAACGAGATCTGATACATTTTATGTGTCAATTATTTTGTTAATACAATTTGATACTATATACCGTCACCAGAGTGACAAAAAACATTATTTGTTCTCTTTTTGATTTATTATATTTCTTTATCTGTTAAACGCAGCTTGTTTCATTTCTGGCGGAAAACTTGCCATATTGAATAGCCATGAATTTTAAGTACGTAGACTTTTTTACTCAACCATATCCTCGGGGTTTCAATACCATATCCCGTTTTCATTCATCCTATTTTCCTCCCTGGATTTACAAGTTCAGTGCCGCTTGATATATCATTGCAAATTAAGTAATGTTAACCTACCTCATTAAGTAATGTTAGCTTCTGGATATTTTTGTTGAAGATTTTTCGGATCTAAGCGTCGTTTGGCCTACCACTTTACGATGGGGTATGTACCTTGACAATAACCAATCCTAACTAAACTTATAACATTTTTATTTATTTATTTGTTGCATCAATGTAATACACGTTATTTTGTCCTTTTGTGTTTTTTAACAGAACTTTGACATATGATATAAAATCTTTTTGTTTGGGTAAAAACAAAAATATCCCTCAAATTTCCGCCACTACTTATAACTTATTTTTTTATTCTATTTTCATATTTATTTTGTACGATATTACTCACTTTGATTATTTGTAATAAAGAACTCACCCACAAACACATTTAAATTTCATTTAATTTTTAGTTTAATTTTAGGAATCAAAAAGTTAAAAAAAAAATCATTAATTTAAAGAAAATTAACAAAAACAAATACTATCGGCTATTGATGGCAGTCAAAAATTCTTCAACTTTTAGTTTATGGTCTTTAGGAGATGGTCCCATTGTTTTGTAAATCACTATTAAGATATAGTATTTTCCCTTATCATCGTTATTGTTTTTTAGTATCTCGGAGCCATTTTTCCCGATTTATTTGCAGTAAATTCTTTTCACAGTAGTTCACTTTACACATCACGGGCCAAACTTTCGCTTATGACGATTATGTTTCCAACACGATAAGATGAAAATACACTTTTGTCAATCTTAACACTAAACTTGACAGTTGGAAATTTCAATGGCAAGATCTTATCCTTCTAACCTCTACCGTCGAATTACATATTTGCTATCACTTAGCCATGCAGTTTAATTTTGTTTTCTCCGAAAAGGCCTCATTTTCTAAACACATCGGAAATATAATGACAATAGCTCAGGACGGGCTCTCTGATTTACTTGTCTTGCTGATGAATGGCTTCTTTACAATCTATGCTCGGCCACATAATCCCCACACATGGAAAGGCCGACTTACAGTTACTTGGCTGATTTACGCGATGGTTTTGGCACTTATTCCTCATCAGAAGGAAACATCGGGCCACCATTTCCGGGGTTCATTTTTGAAAGTCTGCTAATGGCTTTATTCCTACTGTGTTTTTAGGTTTTCGACTTTTCCTTTCCTTAGGCGAATCCTCATGACTGCTACGATGTTTACGTATGAATTCATGTACTGCTAATCTTCAAACCGAGAAATGTACGGGCGGATTAGCTTTTCTTGGAAAGAGAGAGGATTCTTTCCTCGTTGCGGAAAACTGGGCGTGAGGAGACATATTGATAGCCACCGTGCCAGAATAAACTGAATTTAGATATGCTCTTATTTCCTTGTTTTTTTTCTCTTAATGAATATCATCTACTCGTCACCCATCTTCTCCTCAATCTTCGCACAACACACAATCCTATACGCTTACTTATATATCCAATTGTATCCTTTGCACCAATTTCCTATTGTCACCATTTCCCTTTTATATGGAAACACTCCATTTTCATTGTTCGCCCTAAAAAGAAACAAATCTCCCAATAGAACATTAGTTAATAGGTTGTATTATTTGTCTTCCTTCCTATTCTCCCAAACTCTTTGAAAAAGTCCTTCTAAAACGTATTTCTAACTATTATACTCAAATCCCTAAGCGTTCCTTTCCACCACTTTGAATTCCCTTACTTGATCGCTCCTTTTCTCACCAAGGCCTTCGTTGTTGTTACTCCTATATCCTAGGCCCTTGAAAACAAGCAGTACATCACATGCTGATTTCTGGATGTAGCGCCAGCTCCCGATCGGTATGGCAACGAGGGCTTGCTTCTCACGACCCATATACCCCAATCCTACACTAGTCCATACAATCATCCTACATTTGAGATCCTCCTGACGTGTCCGCTGTGTGTTTTGCAACGGCATGCCTATTGCTGGCAGTATGCTATGACTACAATTATTTTCGCTTACCTCTATAAACAGCTTCCACCTGCCGATATCCAACCAATCCTAATTTCTTTTTACCTACATTTATAGATGATACTGCCCTTCCATTTAGATTCCTGAACTTGCTTCTTTTTTTTTGGGGGGTTTTTTTTTTTTTTTATTTTTTTTCCCAACACCAAGGATTTTTTTCACAGATTGAAGATAACTTGTGTCCCGGTCACAGTCCCATTACCCTATGCATTCATCTTGTTAAAAGACCGACCTGGAACTCCTCAGCACTAGAAACAAAAGACAAAAAATTTTATTATTATATTATTTTTACAATAGATATTACAGGAAGAATACTACTGTCTACCTCACTCAAGAGCAATATGTAATAGATATGGCAGTGATTCCATTCAAATAATCTTTTTTTTATAATAAATCTTTGAAAATATGTATAATAAAATCAACAATAATATAAATACAAAATTACTATATATACATCACCAAACCCTGGTAACACTAGACGCCATTTATAAGAGGGTGGGTGATGAACCCTACGCAGAGACGACAACGCTGTGATAAGAGTAGAATCGGAGGCGACGACACTAAGCCTGTCATAAAAAAAAAAACCAAAGCTTATCTAAAAGATATACTGCATATTAGCGTGAAGGAACTTTGTGGGATTCAAGTATAGTTGGAACACATTTCAGAAGGAGTTTTTTAAGATTTTTGAAACAGGGTTCGTATGTAAGAAATATTACTGGTGTAAGTAAAAGTATTAGATCTTAAAGATAAACAGATTATGATAGATGATCAAAGATTTTTCAATTTTAAAATTCTGTAGAGATGGACGGGTTATGTTTGGGGTTGGTTTGATAGAAAATTGTTTTGCAAATTCTTCTGCTCCGATCTCATTTGCGATCTTAATGTCGGAGGGGGGTGGCAGATAAAGTGGTATTTTAATATATTCTGGGGTCTCATTCAAGAGGGAGTCCGTTCGTAAGGATACCAGATTATTTGCCAAATTGTTCTAAAATGA
>RCWM02001486.1:0-20000 GCA_003667255.2 Euschistus heros
CCCCAAAAAAAAAAAACCAACAAAACCTATCCTTGCGGTTAAATATTCATATTATTTAAAAAAAAAAATGTTTTTTGGTGCAAGGAGCACTCCAGTTCCTGGTTTGGCAATTAAGATTTTAAACAAATCACAACTTGCAAAACAAGAAAATGGAACGTCGGAACTAATTTGATAGAATTCCGATGAAGGACGATTGGAACATGATGAAAAAAAAATGACTAAGCTAATATTAACCCTTTAATGGGCAGGCCGGGAATTTTAGAATTCAATTATTCTTTTTTTCCCCTTTGAATGGCTATAGCCCACGCTATCCCCACACACATATTACATGAAATTCAAGGTTGAATAAAGGATATTAGATGATAATGAGTAGGATAATGCATCGGACACTAGGTCATTTATTGAGCAAAAGGCATTAAATATGTGTATCCTCCAGGATACATCGCCTGTTAAAGGGTTTAAAAAGAGAAAACACGTTATAAAACTTAAAATGAAGTTGCTTAATTTAAGGAAGAGGATGTCATCTCAAACTGAAGTACAACATAAATCGGTATCGAAACAATACTTTTCTGATATAGGCGCAGTTTTTTGAAACCAAATTTTTTTGTTTTTTTGCTTTTTTACCACTTACCTTTTTTTTTTATTATCTATGATTTGCTGTTATTATGTGTTCTACTAGTCCAGTGTCAATAAACACATTGTAGAGTGCATGGAATATGCGATAATTTTTGACTTCATAGCTTTGTTAGGAATGGTTAGAAGATAAGCATACTAAAAAGTACGTGAGCTAACGGTGGGGGGGGAGGAGAGAAGTTCCATTTTTTTGGTTTTTCCATAATATCTCGTAGACTGTTGACTATAGAAAAATATGTTTCAAGTAAACAGAAAAGCTATTAAATTCGCTATAAAATTTATTATATATAAATTTGTCGTAATTCTAACCGTTTACGAGATATACGTTATTGAAAATAGGTGATTTTCGGGAAAAAAAAAATGTCACCCTCACTTTTTGTCTTCAAAACTTTTGCTTCTATTACGTTCCACAATTGTTTCTCAGAAAAAACGTCAGAATCAAAATTGTAGAGCATTAAATATACTTTAATTTCATATATACGTTTTTGGTATTTGCTTCAAATGTTTAACAAAAAGTGGGGGGTAAAACATTTTTTTATTTCTAAAATTGTCGATTTTTAAATACGTATGTCTCGAAAACCGTTGGAATTTTTACGAATACGTAAATAATAAATTTAATAGGAAAATTTAATTTGATCTGCTACATATTTTTCTAGAGTCCACCGTTTTTTCGAGATATAATCGAAAAACAAAATTGGGACCTTCGGCAAAGCCGAAGACAATCTTGAGAGAAAACAACACAAAGAAGTTCTTTTATTAATAGTACTCTGCTGCAAAATATACATTTTTGGAATAAAGAGAAAATTAGATAAATTAGATATTTAATAATTAATGTTTTGTTTTTTATTGGGGCTTTACATCCTTATGTACACCAACTAGGCAGGAAGGACAAGTTATCATACAGGTTACCAACCTATTCTACACAGGTTGGGAAGGTCAAGATTCTTTTTGCAGTTCCGCCACAAATAAATTTTAATTATCCCAGGTGGGAACCTATGACCTTCAGTGCCAAGCCCGCTGAGACCCTCGCCCAATTCTTGCTCAACCATCGAGTTCAATTATGGTTTTACAAACATTCTTTATGTTAAAGCATTTCTTTTCTTTGTATAAAAAATATATACACCTTGTATATATATATTCTTTGTATAAAGTTATACACCTTGATGGTCAATTTGTTTCCACAAAAATATTTGTGGAAGTCACATGTCTAGGAAAATCTTGAATAAATTTCCAAGATCTATTCACTTTTACATTAATAAAACCATTAGTTCACACTTAGTCTATGGTAGTATATATAACCAAAATATATGTTACTATATTTGAACTATTCTAAACTTTACAAATTTATATAAAGAATGGAAGTTAGGAACAGGGATTCTATCTTTAAATACAATGATCAGATATGATTAAAAAATTATTATTTACATAACTTTAATCAAGATACAAAAGTCTAGAAATTGTTGTCATTGGAATATCATACATTGGAGGTACTTCTCTGTCCTCTAAAGGAGGTTCACTTAAAGAAAAAGAATCTATTAATACACTTCTCTCTTCTGGTGCTGGAGTAAGGCAAAGATTTAATGCTGGGTATAAAAGAAGGCCAACTAATGCAAGCGTTACTAAACAAAAAATGGGAATAGCAACAGCCCAATAAAATTGTGGAAAATATCCATAAGGCAAAAAAAGAGGATGGCATTAAGGACCAAGTAAGAAAAACATAGAAAGCAGTTGTTGAGGCTAAATAAAGAGTAAATCCATAGTTTGCTCGACTCGGAGATGGTGATGGTGAACTAGCAGGTACATCCAATTCCATTATTTAATCGAAAATTGTTCAATTGTTTGGGTAATAAGAGTTAACAAGTCAAAGAATGAAGTAGTGCTGACTCTTAAATGTCTTGCTTCAGCAGCAGAAAACTTCCTGCAAAAAAAAAAAAAAAAAAAAAAAATGAAATGAAATTTGTTTTTAACAATAAAAATCAATGATGATAAGTAATATATTTTAGATTTTCATTAAAGTATGGTTTGAGGTAAAACATGAAAATATACATATATATATATATATATATATATATATATATATATATATATATATATATATATATATATACATAATGTATTAGCAAATATGTCTTCCTAGTTTCACTTATAAAACTTCCTTTTACAATTTTTTTTGTAATTTTATTTCTTTCAATAATCCACTGCAAATTGTCATGTTCCGCTAACATCATGATTAAAAATTCATATAACAGGAAAAATGGACGATCTTTTAGAACTGTGTCCGATAATTGAGAATGGCAATCCCAAAACAATCATCTTAAGATAGAAACTGTTTCTTATGATAAAAACATGTGCTGCCTGTTATTTTCTGGATGAAAAACAATGTTTTTCTTGGCTCCAGACATATGACTTTGTTAATTGGCATTTCTTGAGGGCAATAATACTTTAAAAACTTAAACAGCAACCAGAAAGCTCGAGATCAGAGCAGTTCCACTTCATATCAGGCTCAGGAGGGTTTACTTTTATTTTATATTCATTGAATATGAAATATACCTTGAAGGAAAGAAACCATTACTTAATAAGAGTAGGAACAGACTGGCAAGACTGATAAAGATTCAAAAATGAAAATTGAATCCCACTCCAGACACAAATAGGAGTCTTTATTATCCTATATATGACACATTCAAATGAATTTTTATTAAATAAAATATTTAATAGCATCTTTATTAAGTTTCAATTCAATTATTTTAAAGTTTGTTTAGAGGCTGGAAGTATGTTTTAAGATATTCAATAGGCTGATTTACAAATGTTATGGCTATGGGAATGGCAGTATGTCTATGGCACTTGTAAATAGTCGGTTATGTGTAGTTTGTTATTTTTTTAGTCAATCTTAAGTTATGGGTATCACCTAAAAGCTTTTTTTCTCTCTTTACGTGTGTCTGATGGACCTAGTTATGAGCTTATTGCAGAGATGAATATTAATCAATGAACCATTGAGGAAAAAAAAAATTATTTTTCCTAAAATAAAAATGTTTTACTTCACAAGTGCCAAAAATGTACGGTTCCTAGTTTATTATTTTATCCTTTAAAAATTATTATAGAGGTTTATCAGGAATATCAATTTTCTTTTGTCCTTATTTGGCATATCGATGGGGGAATGGAAGCAGTGCAAAAAGGCTCTACAATTCAAAGCAATAAAGGCCAAAACAATTAGGATCAAGTTTTTTTTTATATAGTTCTACAACCCAGCTACAGGTCTTGGCCTACTCAGGTTAAATAAAATATAAATGGCAAGAGATATATAAAAAGACAAAGAAACTAAAGGAGATACTGCCTAGTACTAACTAAAACATAGCCCCAAGCAAAGAAATATTTAGGTGTTCTGCAAATAATCAATGCCTTAAGGTAAGCAAGTTAGTTTTGGAGAAGCTATCCAACAAAGCAAAAAAGTGCATGGATTAACTTCAGAATACCTATATATTACTTAGCTATGCGGTTATATTTTAGTTATACTAGGTAGTAGCCTCTTTAGCTTCCTAGTCTTTTTATAAATCAATTATACATTAACCTGATCTTATCTCAACACCATCATTATTATTATTATAATTTATAGTCTTGTGCCACTGCATTTGTCCCCGATTCTTCTAATTTGGGCTAACTTTAAGCTTGAGTTTGTTAATAAGTTCTCTAAGTTATGTATTAGTTAATATTCTGAATAAATATCTAGAATAATTTTAAACCATGAAGCAGGCTATACTCCAGATACCCATAAGATCCAGACTTCAGCCTCTCAGGAAGAGGTACTTTTCATCCCAGAGTGAATCGGGCAAGGTCCACAGCAATTTTCCATCCACACACGAAAACGATAAGTGTTGGCAGTTCTAACTGGGGGAACTTATGCTATGTATCCTTACATTAGAGTTTGGTTTCCTTGAATAGGAGCCTTTGAAATCCATGCCCATTGACTCACAGGAAAACAAACTAGTTATAAATAAAACTATTGAAAATACCTCTATCGAATTATGGTTCACAGTAACCATAGGCTGGAAGTGCATCTGTATTCTCACCAGCGACCCAGGCAATTATTCATGGAAATGTCAAATGAAGATGTGAAAGTGAACAGTTAAAATAAATTAAATTAGATTTCGTTAGCTGCATAGGCTAATTAAATTACGTTAAAGTGGAGGTCCAAACTCAGTTAAAAACTTTTACACCAATCAATCTATACATCCATTGTCACATGCATATGATATATAGTCGGAGTAAGCTAGGCTGCATCATGGGATGTTATTCCACCTAATGATGATGCATATATTTTCCAAATTAGCAACAACTAAGGAAAATATAACAATGTTAAGGACAGATTTTTTTATTTTTACAGGATGTATCACTCATCAATTAAAACTAAGACATAAATTTGAAATTTTGTAAAGTGAAGCATTGTTGGTCTTCCCAAATGTGGTTAGAATCATGCAGAATTCCAAGAAGACGTAATTATGCTCTCACAAACCAAAGCAAAGCTAAAATAAAAACCTGCTCGGCCAATATATCAAATCTTTGAAATCCTACTAACATATTTTTTTTTTCGCTGCCCAACTTTGGATTAGCAGTAGGGTCACATATACCACGGTGGAAAAACAAGGTCTTGTAGTAATGAACTAGGAAAACAAGTGTATAATCCTAAAATAGAAGGACTGGTACTATAAAAGTAGAGTGGTACTGACCGCTCAGCCTTCTCTCCTGACCAATAAACTCAAAATTAACTTTATTTAAGCATCTTTGAATATAATTTGTGTGTGTGTGTGTGTATTATTATATTTATCTGTGTATATATAAATATATTCAGAGAAAGACAATAAACACGTTATAAGGAGCATGAATAAAGCTCTTTTAATTCAAAATTGAGATAACCAGCTTTACTGAAAGGATTGAGGTAAACACAAGGATCAGTAAATAAGAATATTTGATATCGTTAAAAATGATTCGCTTTACTTACAAAATGAAACTAAAGAATACATGACACAATTATATTACAAAAAAGGAGAACAAAATTAAAGAAAAATATGGCTCAATATAAATTATAACAGAGCAAGAAACAGGTAGCTTCTTTTAAATAGATCAGACTATCCTTTTTCACCCATAATTAATTAATTAATCAATTAATAAAAAATTTTCTTCCTTCCTCCTTTCCTAATCAGTTTCCCGCACAACCTAACAAAACAGTTCATCGTATAATCAAATGTATTACACTAACAAAACAGTTCATCGTATATTCAAATGCATTACAATGTAGAAAACGCGATAATTGTAAGACATTCGTTTCTTTCTGAGCAAGAAGGGTAGTATGTTGAATTATGTGGTCTTTGATTTCATCTTTGTTTTCTTTAATTTTTTTAATCCGTCCATGTTGCCTCTTAATAAACTACAATATGCTTGTTGGAATTTGTGCACATCTTTAGCTTCAACCTAAAAATAGAAATAAAATTAGAGAAAAATAATTTTTAACTATCAACCTATACAGTCAAAATCTGCTTTTCAAGCAACATAATGCTGATCAATAAACAGAAAACAAATAAAATCTAATGAAAAACTAAAACTGAATAAATGAGTAGTCAGGTGTTTTCATTGCTTAGAAAAAAAAAAAAAAAAAAAAAAAAAAAAACTAAAAGAAACTAATAATTATTAATTAAGGCTTTATAAAGAACCAAGGTATGTCATGTAGTGTACTGAAGTAATCAACTACCAGGTTTTATATCAAGAAAAAAAATTGATAACATAAATCAAAGAAATTAGTCAAATGAACAATTGAACACCTAAATTGTACAGTAAATTTTAATAGAAGTAATTTTTAGATAGATTCATTATTTTACTCAAAACATAGCAGACTGTAGTTAAAAAAAAATCCTATACTTACAACAGTCGTAATTTTCTTCTTTGCAGATGTGGCCCGAAGTAAGCATTTATATTCCTCAGGTTCAGGAATTTTACTTCCATCCTTAGGTAAATGTCTATCTCTTCCATCATCTTAAGAGGCAAATAATATAAAATAACCAAAAGAACATAAAATAAAATAAAACAATATATTTAAAACATGTAAATGCTACTTACATCTTTTCATAGTTAAATTGACCGACCCTGATTCCCTTGCTCGTACAAACATTTTTGTGAGCTCATTCAAAAACTATTAAACATTATTATTAAATTTTTCAAAATAATTTTACTGATTTAAGTCATACATAGATACTTACTGCATCATTCTCCAGCAAAACCATGGTAGACAGTCAAAAATATTTTATGTAATGGAAAAAAAAATGCAATCAGTAGGCAACCTTGATTTTCAATATACATTCATCATGAAAACATGAAAACAACTTTATCTCATGAAACCAAATCCTTAGAACTGGTAGTCAATAGCCCACCGAAAGTACCAGACAAACCTTCAAGCCCAACATGACATGAGGGCTCTAAGATAGTGAACACGTAACAATCACAGCCATCTTAAGTCAAACCAATTTTGATTATTGAAATAACATTTTATAGTTAAATTACTAACAATATAAAATAAATATTTCAGAAATCACAAATCGAATTACGCACACGTATAAGTGCTTATTTATAAGTAAATTAACAAACTAATATAATAAGGGAAGGTAACAGTTAGGTTTTAGAAAAAGATAACAAATAAAAATAAATAAAGCGAACGCATATTGAAATAACACACAAAAACATTATTCAAGAAACTGTCGTAATTAATTGTCTAGAGGAATGAAAATTAATTACTTACGCAACCAAGAAATTGTTTTCAACTTTTAAAGTTTTAGTGCAGCAGCCTCTTTTAGGTTCTGGGTCTACTCTAAGAGAATCATAAGCAATCTTCGCTTCTTCTTCGTTAGAAAAAGGAATATGTATAGTTCTATAGATACACCTTAGGAAAAATACATGTAAACAAATATCACATTTGGTTAACAAAGCAATGAACTTTCGAAATCGTAAGAAACAAAAAATAAATAGGCATTTCGTTAAGGTATTAATTCTTTAAACTACACAATAAAACTTAGAAATTACACAATTCTCATAACTTAAGTCATAACAACAATCGAAAGGATACAAATTTAAACCACCCCCGTCACTCATGTTGTTATCACTATTCACTGCCATATGAATTTACGTGCTTAAGTGCTCTGTGATTGTTTCTCTTTGGGTTTGGCATGGCTTTCAAAATGTCATTTGATAAATCAAAACAACTTTATCTGTCTGTTATATTGATGATAAAGTAGGTTGATACACGCAATATATGTTGTTACGATCACAGAATAGTAACATTATTAAATATGAACTAGTAAAGCTAACTTGCCGGAATGCATAAAAAAGTTTATTCCAAAAATTTGAGTTTGGTTCCAAGGCTAGTTAAGCTAGCCCACAGATTCAATCGGTTTTATTTGGAAGGTTTGTTATTTTATATTTTAAGTGACCTATTTAGGTTTATTGGTATTATGACATAATTTAATTACTGTATCCTTTTTAATGTCTCATTTTGTTTTTGTATTTTTCTTAAGGACATGGGAAAAATGAATGTAAACCTTTTATAGTGGAAGGTCATCAAGTTGGACTAGTGAGAATGGATTTTGTAGATCTGTTAAGGAAATATCCTGAGGTGTTTGAAATTAAATCAAATTCTGTTGTACTTAATCCAGCATTCAGAGATTACAATGAGAGAACAAAAAAAGTTGAAAGTGTGTTGATGGAATGCCGCCAAAATAATTCTTTTGTTGCTTTGAATGGGTGGAGAGATGAAGTAAGTATTAGTTACATTATTTTCTAATATAACTTCAGTTACTAAATTCATATGTTTGAAGGTATAATATGGTATTGTATATGCTCTTCTGAATTGCAATATTCATGTTGTTCGGTTGTTGCAGAAATCCTGTATATAACATCGTATGTAATTATCTTTGATTTTTTTTCCAGTATTATGAGATAAGACCGGTATTTTCATCAGAGCCGCTTCTGAAAATGGACAGATCGGCCACTTGTAAGTCAAGATAGTTATGCTTAAAAGAATTATGCTTACAACAATTTTTTTATTAATATATATGTTAGCAAAGCTTTATAGGAACAAAAGTTATCTCATGTACCATTAGCAAGCTAGGAATGCTTTCAGGAGTACTACTAATGTATTTATTATTAAAATAAACTATATGAGTATTTATGATAATGATCTACTTTAGTTTACCTTTAATCATTAACTTTTCATTACTGGATTTGTCGATGTTTATTGTTTTGAATAATTTATTTGGAAAATGAAACTTTATTAGTAGTGCTCTTCTTTTTTTATACTTGGCTTTGTTATATTATCCCTTCTTTTTGAGTAATGTTAAGTAGGAGCTGTTCACTGTCCTGACATATTTTATTTTATTTTATTTACATAATGTGCATGTAATATCAGATTGTTTTTAAGACAATATTCTCCCCATTATTCTGCTTGTTTTTGTTCCTTCTCAGTTTTAAATTAAAAAATATTGAGTCAAATTTGTAGATATAGCAGCTTTTATAGTAGTGTTGAACAGAAGTTTTTGAATAATCAGAATTTTCCATTGGTCTTTTTAATGTCTTATGTATGTTCTATATTTTTGGCAAAACTTATTCATTTAAATTTAATAAGTGAAGTGTCTATTTAATCTTTTTTATTTTAGTAATTTTTATTTAAATTCATTATCCTATTAGATGAGTCAAATCGAAAAGTATTAGTGCCATTTTAATACACACTGTTTTTGTTTCCACCAAGGTAATAATTTATTATTGAAATATATCAGGATAGTTTAATTTCCACCAACAAAGTTTTACTTATTTTCACTTTATTAGTTCAGTACTTGTGTCATTTTCTGTCAATAAATCTTTCTTTATTTAACCTCTTTGTTACACTCATTCACGTGTTTATTTATTTATTTATTAATTTTTAATTTAAACCTAGGACTTTTATGTCTCAAGTTACACTCTATAGAGATAACTTCTTGGAATTGATGATAAACAGGTTATTCTAGAGTCTATTTAACATGTTATTTTAGTTTTCTAAGCCATTTTTATGCCTATGATGTTATAATATTTGAATTTATTTGGTTATTCTTTTTGTTGTTTCTTATTTAGAGATGTGAAAGGGTCATCATTGTCCTCCACCCCCAAATATTTTTTTCCTAACAATATAATATTGACTGTTTACGAATTCAATTGGATCATGAAAGTGACTATTATCTCAATATTTTCAGAACTTCGGAGTATGAGGAAGGATTTATCATCAACAAGAATGACACTATCCAGTGTCATTCTTGTTGATGATAAATAAAGGCAATTCTTTTTTCAGATCTTAAAATGCTGAATATCAATAAATATTTTTATTTAATCCTTTAACGGGCAGACCAGGAATTTTTAAATACATTTCTTCTTTTTTTTTTTTTTTCCTTTGAATGGCTATAGCCAAGCTAACCCCCACACATGTATCATGAAATTTAAGATTGAATAAAGGATATTAGACAATAATGAGTAGGATAATGCGTCGGATATTACGTCATTTATTGAGCAAAAGGCATTAAATATGAGTATCCTCCAGGATACATCGCCTGTTTAAGGGTTAATATAAATTTCCTTGATGCCGCTTTAACTATTTGAATTATTGCTTTCAACTATTACTTATTATTTGGAGAAAATAAAAATAGCCAAGAAATAGGTATAATAGCTAAACTAAATTGTAATTTAATTCCATAATGCAGCTAGAATCTTCAATATTCCCGGTAAGCTCATTAGGATGTGTTAAAGCTGAAATTACTAATACATTTATTTAAATGGAAGTGGGTTAATGAAAAATATTTTATAAAATTAAAGGATCCTATCTGATTTTTAAATGACACCAAAACTTCATTTCAGTGTTTGGAAAAAAAAATGGAAATTAATTAATGTAATAGATTTAGGAGGAATTTATCTCTTTAGTTTTATCATATTTGCTATTTAGGACAATTATTTAAATATAATGCTTTAATATATATTCTAAAATTCATTGAGTTCTGTTGGAACCAATGTGACAAACTTACTACTTATCTCAATTAGTTTCTGCTTGATACCTCCGCCTCCATCTACTGTACTATATTTGAGTGAAATGTTATCATATTTCCTCTCTCACATCCTCTCTGAGATTACCTCTCATGGACAATATGAAATGTACATTTTCACAGGAAAGGATATTTAAGTGAAACAACAATCTAATGAAATCTAAACATTTTTACTCAAAATATTCACCTTCATTTTCTATAAATTTTTTCTTTCATGTTATTAACTTTTCACTCCCAGAACTGAAAAATTCAGGGTTTTGTGAAGAGATTTAGTTAGGAAATGCGTTTTTGATCTAAGAATCGATTTCAAAAATTTTATATGTAAGGAAGTTATCCAAATTTCTGGACAGATGGAAATCTGTTGTAGTAAGTTTTCCAAATAAGGTGCGTGTGAAAGGATTTTGTTATGCAGCTCATTTAGTTTCTTCACTGTCTGTCCTCAGACATGAGGTCTAACTTTGTGTTGTAAGAGTTTGAATCCCTTCTGATTAACAAATACAGGTCAGGTTGTTTTTTGATTTTGTCAATATCATTGCAGTGTGATGTCGATGTGATTGTTTCACCTCTGGTAAAAAGGAGAAATGAATTATTCTGGTCATTTACCACCACACTGAAACCAATATTTTTTTTTGGTTGCTAATCAGGTTTTGGTATGTCTCTTGTGACATATTACACCCTTCCCTGAATGCTGTGATGATGTTTCTTGAAGCTTGGGCTGCTGAGTGTCCAAGTTTAAACTAAAAACAAAAATTACTCTAAAAATCGAGCGCTTCCATGGTCATATTATATAATACTAAATAATGTATGACCAATTTTAGGAATAGTAAAGTTGATAAAAAAAAAGGATTAATAACAACTCATTATAACTTGTAAACACATATTTTATAAAAACGGATACGGAAAGACCTATTATAAATGTAATTGACCACATGCATGATTGTATCTCTGGTCATTTCTTGCTTGAGGATCTCTTCCTATTGATTTCATTGATTTAAAATAAGAATCCATAATTTTTTTTTTTTTTTTTATTCCTGTAAGGTTCTTTTGTAAGAAAAGAGTGGATTGATTTTACTTTTCCCTTGCTTTGCCAAAGGTTGCAATTCCAGACGCTTATTTTATGGTTAACATTGCTGTACTATAAAGATTATGTTAAGGCCTTATTGGTGATTATCTTTATTAGCTAAAGGATTAACACTTATGGCTTTATTGGTTTGCTGTCTTGATTTGGTGGACTTTAGGTCAATTTCCATCCTCTCAAATTATCAAAGCCACTCGAAAGATTGGTCAATGCCCAAATTACCTCCTTCCTAGAGCATAATAACCTCCTTAATCCGTTCCAATCAGGTTTCCGTTCCGGTTATTCCACTCAGTCAGCTTTGTTGAAAATCACACAGGACCTTTATTACTCCATGGATCAACAACAAATTACGATCCTTGTCATGTTTGATTTCTCAAAAGCTTTTGATTGTGTTGACCATTCAATTCTCCTATCTAAACTTTAAAATTTCTCCCTATCTAATAGTGCCCTAAATTGGTTCCACTCCTTCTTATCTCATCGTTCCCAGTCAGTCATCATACCCAACAGTCCTCCTTCATCTTCCCTACCTTTAACCCAAGGTGTTCCACAAGGATCCTCCCTGTCACCAACCCTATTTTCTGTCTATATCAATGACTTACCCAGCTTTATCCACAATTCCAATTATCACCTATATGCAGACGACCTTCAAATCTACCTATCTTTCCATCCTTCAGATATGCTCGAGGCATCTCGTAAACTTCAGGAAGACATTGATAACATCAACCTTTGGGCAGTGAAGAATAAGTTATATCTGAATCCAAAGAAAACTAAGGCTATCCTCATCAGTTCAAAACCAACTTAACCCTTTGCACTCGAAGTTTTTTTTCATTCATATTACTAGCAACTCGATGCAATTTTAGTGAAAAAATCATTTTTACATGTAAGGTAATGAAATACGCATTAAAAGAAAAGTCATCGTTGTATGTTATTATTTTTTTTAATTGTTTATGAATACAAATGATATATATATAAAAAAAAAAAAAAAAATTATAAAATTAATACGTTTTGTAATTGTCCAAAGTGTGATATCTCTCGAAGCAATTGCCAATATGTAATCTTGGCTTTTCTAAACAGGTATCACAAAAATAATGGGTCTGCCGTCTTTCGCCCGGAATTTTTCTGTTAGAACACACTACACAATCTGTCTTGGTTCCAGAACGTATAATGTGTAGTTGGTTGTTGAGCCTGCCTTCCGTATTTGGTGTGTAAGTGGATTTTCAAGATGTGCTGTTTTGTCGAAAATTTTCAACCAATTGCTCCACCAACAATTTTACAAACTTCAAATGTGACATTGGTTTTTCTTTATTTATTTTTTTAACAGTAGTGTACAATATGTATGAATTTACTGTACACATTTCCATCCCCCAGAAAAATAATTTTCTCCACCACTTCAGGGATTTTCTCAAAAAACAATATGTTGCAGCATATTGGTCGGCTCGATCTACTCCACGCATATTTTTTGTGTAATCAATAATAATTTTAGGTTTTTGTATTCTGACTAATTCACCACCACGTACTCTTCTATCAACTGATGTCAAACCCGCTTCATTACAAGTACTTAACAAAGTTACAATCCTTTTGTCCTTCCATGCGAGGACTAGGGTTTTGCCTTTTCTGCAAGCCACTGTTTTCTTGCCTCTTACAAATTTCGGTTTTTTTATTACCATTGGTAAATATTTCCTATTTGTTTTATTGTGCCGGTGAGGAAACAATTCATTTTTAGCAGTTCTTCAGCAAGGGGTACGCTTGTATAATACCTGTCGGTATACATGTGATAGCCTTTAGCATTAGGAACATTGTCCAATAGTTTTCTATACAGGTCTAAGGGAATTCTAGAACTGACAGGTAGATCAGGTCTTATGAGATTTTCAGTAGTAATACTGCCGTAATAAGGTAAAACCGAATAAACATAACCGGTATTTGAGTCGGCCAGAACGTAAATTCTAATTCCCCATTTAGTGGGTTTGGCTGGATTATATGTCATAAAACATATTTTCCCCTTAAATTTTATAATGGATTCATCAACGCAAATCGACTGATAAGGTATAAAATGTTCGGAAAATTTTGAATTGATGTATTGTAAAAAGTTATTAACCTTTTGAATGCGGGTCCTTAAACATATATTTCTGCCTACTGGTGCATTTTTCTGTAAATGAAGCATCCAAAATATCTGTTGAAATCTATCTCGGGTAAATACGTCTGAAAAGAATGGAATTTTACTTGTGAATTTGGTAGACCAATATTCCTGGATATTTGCAACCGGCATGGTTCCCATATTCAAGATCACTCCAATGAAGGCCAGAAATTCTTTCCGATTAACATCACTCCATGTATTCCATATTGATCTCTTTGACAATTGCTTTCCTCGTAGTTTTTGAATTTGCGTAATCATTTGTCTCTTTTATTATGGAATCAATCAAAGCATCAGTAAAATACAATTGAAAAAAATCTAATGGTTCTTTTATATCGTTGGAAATTTGTGGTCCGGCAATTTGAGGTGAAATATCGAAATCCATAGGAGATGGAATATTATCCACTTCCGAAACATCTATCCATTCGTCATTTTCTGTTGAATCTCCTGTGTCTTCTACATTTTCTCCTGTATCACTTTCAGATCCCTCAATATCACTTTCAATTCTCGGTATGTATCGTCGTTTAACAGGAAATACATCACTATCATTAGAATCGGATTCATAGTTTAGTTCAATTAGGTCTGCATTATCACGGCTAAGATCGTCTATATTATTTACATTATGTTCACTATAAACTTCAAATTCTAATTCATCGCTACTACTGTCAATATCACTATAATTTTCACAAATTTTTCTTTTATTTGCCATATTGGGGATGTAAATATAAATTCAAAATACAAAAAAAACAGATAAACTCGAATCTGATACACTCTACTGCTGAATAATAGGACTTGATTCATTTGCATCCAAATGCGGAATGCGGAATGTTGCTAAGAAACCGCGATTGTCTGCTGTTATCGAGAACATAATAATCGGCGAGCCGCGACCGTCATTTGTCATCAAAAGCGAAATCTCTATATATAAAAAGCTAACTTTTGATCATTTTTTTTATTACCCCTTCGCTTTTTAGAAATTTCAAAATAAAAAGTGTCGAAAAACGCGATTAAAAACGGATTAAGGTGCCATAAATGTTTTCATTTTGTTCTTATATATATCATACTTTTCAACAAATAAGTGTAAAGCTTTTTTATTCAGCAACTTATAAAATTAAATTTATGTTTAAAATTTTTATAAAAGTCTCAAATTTTGGTTATTTTTTGTAAATTTTGATTTTTTTTTTGAATTTTTTTAACCCCTATTTGTAAAAAACCAAAAAATTATAAACTAAAATAAAACACCAAAAACTATAACAAAATTGAGATTTGAACATATTTATTCAGCCTCCGTAGCGGAGACATCGAGTTTGAAAACAAATTTTAAATGTCTCCGCTCCGGAGACCTCGAGTGCAAAGGGTTAAACAACTGTATAGATCCCGAGATTTCTTTTCCCAGAGTACCCGTCAACTTTTAGTGTCCTCTCTTGTTTTCCCTTGCTTTGATTACTGTTGTTTGGTTTATGGGGGACTGTCTGGGGATCTCGAGATGAAGCTGAGGAGACTGATGAACTGTTTCATTAGGTTTATCTTCGGGATCCCTAGGCGGTCACACGTTACTTGCCGATACTCTGAGCTTGGGTGGCTATTTCCTAAATTTCAACGGCAATACTTTCTGGGTACCTTCATATACCAATGCCTAAAAACCCAAAACCCTTCCTATATTCTTGATTTATTAACTCCGTGTTCTTCTATCCACCACCTAAACACTAGATCCCAACCTTTTAACCTATATATACCCTCACATAAAACCGCTTCCTTTGACAAATCCTTCATCATTCGTGCTACCTCCTTCTGGAATTCCTTACCCACTTCTATTTGTAAAGCAGCTTCCATAACCTCTTTTAAAAATAACCTATTCCAGTACCTTTTAGACAATCAATCTTCCGCAAAGATGTCAATAATCAAATGAATACTTTTTTTTTTTTTTCCCTCTCTTTCTTTTTTTTTTATAGGTTCATGTATGTATGTGTATGTATGTATGTGTATGTGTATATATATATATATATATATATATATATATATATATATATATATATATATATATATATATATATATATATATGTATATACGATTGTATTTTATGTTATAATTATTATTTCATATATTAATTTATTTTTATTTTTTATTCAATTTAATTTTTTTTTCCTGTAAAAAATGTATGCTTTAATTACTGGAACATCTAATTTGTAAATAATTGGCCAGACAATTGTACTCTTAATTGTGCATTATTTTTATTCTTAGGGGACAATAAGTCCCAGAATAAAGTTTATTTTTCATTTCATTTGGTGATTACATGAGCAGAAAAAATTATTATACTGCTTTATGGGTTATTTCAGAAATTTTCTGATAAAAAAAATTTTTTGATAAACAAATATTTATAGTTTAAATGAAAATATGTAATCGAGTTTCAAGAAAACTCGTAATTCTCTAGCTCAAACTTGAATTTTTAGATCATCAGCTGGCATTTCTTCAAGGACAATTCAGAATTTGTTAGAAAATTAATTTGTCATATTTTAACAAAATTTGTTATGGTGCATCACTTTCTCATTTAGGATCTTATTGAATTGACATTCACTTGGTAATGTCATTTTTCTATCTGCACAGCATATTACAGGTATTTCATCTTTTAATTTGAGGTCAATACTGCAATCCTTGCACAATATATCCATTTTTCCAATAATATTGGATATTCCAATATGTCCTTAATATTAAAAAAGACTGTACCCATAATTAGTGTCTTAATGGAAAAAATGCTATAAAATTTAAATCAGTGCTCCACCTATATATGGTGGACCCACGAAATGAATCTTGACCTTCCCACCATGGCTAGAATAGGTTGGTAACCTCTAAGATAACCCGTCCTTCCTGCCCTAGTTGGAGTACATGAGGACGTTAAGCCCTAATAAACAAACAACAGTGATTCAAGTCACTCTGTTAATCTTTAACCATCCGGTTGTGGATTTTTTAATTTGATGTTGAAGTGGTTCAACCTAGTATTTAGTGTTGGCAGATAGATGCATTGTCTGCTTTAACAGTAGCTTTGTAATAACCATTGGAAGATAGTGAATGGGAGAAAGAAAACATCGACGGTCAATATAATGCTAGTGAATGGGAGAAAGAAAACATAGACGGTCAATATAATGCTGTCAATTCCACTTTTCCACCCATATTCCTGGTATGTTACATCTGCATTGCATATTCTTTAATTTTAGAGCATTAAAATGCTCATATAATTTGGCTGTTTTTTCCACTATCAAACTTTGATTAAGACTATAATTGAATGGGTCAAAAAACATTCTAAGCGACAAACATAAAATTTTGAGTGATCAGTGAAAGAAAATCATAATCTGAAGTTTTGTTAGGTTTGTAGATTAGATTTTATATTCACATATTAATTTGTTATATTTACATTTACAATAACATAATGGAGTACTATATCATACTAAAACGTACTATTAATGAATTTTAAAATCGCCTCTTCAGAAATTTGGTCGCTTAGAACGTTTTTTTCGGTGGAGCCATTCAATTATTATTAATGTTATAATGGACTGGCATAAGATTTAAATTAGTGTGCGGTGAGTAAACCAAGGAATCTTGATCTCTATTATTGTTTTTAATCTCTTTATTGTTTTTAATTTAAAAATAAAAATAATACTTGCATAAACGTTTATTATTATAGACTATAAAAAAAAAAAATTAAATAAAAATAAATACAAGGTAAAGCTAAGCTATTTACAATTTAAACAATCTTTTGGAGGTTCTATAGTTCTTACATATGTATTTTTTACATGTTGAATATAAACTGTTCACTTTCGTGTCTCTTTTCCTGGGTACATGTAACATTGGCTGTAATTTCTATGTTGTCCTCACCATCACAACAGTCTGATGTTTCTTGTGCATCAGAAGAACCAGCTACACACATCGCCATTTCCACCATTAGTTTCGTTTGTGAGGACACAATACGATTGATTATGGTATATCGTACCAGTATGTGATCGCACCAGACTAATAACAAAAAGAAACTGAATCCAGTGAATTCCGGAGGAAACTGGTAACTAAACAACAGGAGTGTGTAAATAACATATTGAGGAGGGAGTAAATTTCCTAGAAACTTCTTTTTTATACAAACATCATAAAAAGGGGGGAAATGAATTTTTGTTATTCTCGCCAGACTGGACTTTGTGTGTGAATATATTTATTTTGTGAGGCATTAAGTAAATACTATTTTAAAAAATAGAAGGCACAAGAAAAATAGAAAGTGTGGTTCAGCGCACCACGGGAGTCCCGCAGGGATCCCAGCCATGGTTTGGAATCATTGCGTCATTATGGCTTAATATTGAAACCAATCAGAGAAAATGTATATGGAAACTATGGTGGACAGTAAAGAAAGAAAAATCACTGAGGCAGAAATATGACTCCTGTTTTTCAAAATGTTTTCATTAAATTAAAATTATTGTTTTAAAATTTAAAATGTATCCTTTTATGAAACATATTATAAATTGGTCATAAAATCATTTATATTTTTCTCTCAGATCATTATAAACTAAGTAAATGTTCTGATTGAAGAGTGAGCTTTGTTTCTTGGCTGCTTTATCATTTCTCTGCTGTGAGTGAAATCTGCCCTTGTGATTCAATTAAAGCTAAAATGAACTTCTAAGATCATTTTCACTTTTTTTGCTATAATAGAACAGGTGAATAAAAACTAGACCCAGACAAAGTCAAGGGATACAAGTCAGATATTGTAGGTTACTAAAGCTATATTAGGTAGGTAACTTAAGCTTAGTCCACAGTTCGGCATTACAGATACAGCAGGTACTAACTCTTTCCTAAAACCATATATGCTCCTTTCTTTCCTTTAGTATTTGTACTTGTATTGTCTCATTGTAATATTCTTAATTTAATTATTTCTTTTATTATCAGTTGTGTTATGTATAAAAATAAATATTTATTTTTAATTTTTTTTTTTTTTTTTTTTATAACTGATGCCCTGATACTCAAAAATAGAAGATCGAAAACTTATTGAAATCATAGGGCTCTAAAGAATTCAACTCTCTCAATCAAACATTCCAGAGCATATTACGTTGTGTTCAAATTATTCTGCTAAACAGTTGTCATACTGGATGGATATTAGTCCATATAGCAGTTAATGTAGAAATATTAAATAAAACATTTTCGTTGTTTTTATTGTTTTATCAAAGACTCAAAATATTATTTCATCTATTTTTTAAGTATACACTGATATTACTACTTAACAAAGTGTTGTATTTTACTTTAAGTTCATTGCAAAATTACTCTATTAATACTAGGTTTATAAGTATATCAGTAATGGCTTCTCCATCGATTCTTTTGATGGTTGCCAAAATGAATTTATATTATCATTCGTGAATATTGATGATTTTGTCTTTAATTTTTTTTTTTTTTTTTTCCCACACGCTCCAGATTTTAATTATTTTTTATTTTTGGCAATTTTACTTTCTTATTGTTCCACTGATAGCTGTTAAAGAAAGGTTTGTTTGGATGTCATATTTGATGTGTTAAACTACTCCATAAATATAAAAGGAATAAAATTATATTTGAGTGATCAACTTTTTTGATACTTATTCTTTTAATTTTAGCATTAATCTCGACTAAATCGATTTTTTTAAACTTAATTTTGAGTTAACTTATTGCTTACTCTAAGAATTTACCTTACTTAAGTAGGGGAGGAACGGGGGGTTATGTGGTTTACTAACCCCTTCCAACCAGGGGTGGTGAGATTGAGATGGGATTGAGGATAACCTTCACAGGAGCGCCCTGATGTAAAGTGCAACACGGTATCTGATACGATGTTTGTCAGGAAACCTTAAGTTTATACTTTGTGCGGAAGGATTAGATCCTGTTTTTGAATAATTTTATTAATGTTATTATTGGTCGTAAGTCATCATTTTAAAGGAATGTCATGCGCAGGTACCTCGCAGTAGATTTGTGCTAGGTAACAGTACAACTCTTAGAATTCTGACGGTTCTTTGGAGTCCGGCACGTGCGGTAATCAAGCGTCGTCTACTGAGAAATGCACAATCGCAT
>RCWM02001487.1:0-20000 GCA_003667255.2 Euschistus heros
GAGGGTATTCGACCTTGAGAGGCCTTCGGAAGGTGTATTTGACCTTCGGAAGGGCTCGATGGAGGGTATTCGACATTGAGAGGCCTGCGGAAGGGGTATCCTGACCTTCGGAGGTGCTCAATAGAGGGTATTCGACCTTGAGAGGCCTTCGGAAGGTGTATCTCGACCTTCGGAGGGGCTCGATGCAGAGTATTCGACCTTGAGAGGCCTTCGGAAGGTGTATCTGACCTTCGGAGGGGCTCGATGGAGGGTATTCGACCTTGAGAGGCCTTCGGAAGGTGTAACCCGACCTTCGGAGGGGCTCGATGGAGGGTATTCGACCTTGAGAGGCCTTCGGAAGGTGTATCTTGACCTTCGGAGGGGCTCGATGGAGGGTATTCGACCTTGAGAGGCCTTCGAAAGGTGTATCCTGACCTTCGGAGGGGCTCGCATGGAGGGTATTCGACCTTGAGAGGCCTTCGGAAGGTGTATCTAGACCTTCAGAGGGGCTCGATTAGGGGTATTCGACCTTGAAAGGCCTTCGGAAGGTGTAATTTGACCTTCGGAGGGGCTCGGTGGAGGATATTCGACCTTGAGAGGCCTTCGGAAGGTGTATCATGACCTTCGGAGGGGCTCGATGGAGGGTATTCGACCTTGAGAGGCCTTCGGAAGGTGTATCTTGACCTTCGGAGGGGCTCGATGGAGGGTATTCGACCTTGAGAGGCCTTCGGAAGGTGTATCTGTGACCTTCGGAGGGGCTCGATGGAGGGTATTCGACCTTGAGAGGCCTTCGGAAGGTGTATCTTGACCTTCGGAGGGGCTCTATGGAGGGTATTCGACCTTGAGAGGCCTTCGGAAGGTGTATCGTGACCTTCGGAGGGGCTCGATGGAGGGTATTAGACCTTAAGAGGCCTTCGAAAGGTGTATCTTGACCTTCAGTGGGGCTCGATGGAGGGAATTCGACCTTGAGAGGCCTTCGGAAGGGGTATCTTGATCTTCGGAGAGACTCTATGGAGGGTATTTGACCTTGAGACGCCTTCGAAAGGTGTATCTTGATCTTGGGAGGGGCTCGATGGAGGGTATTCGACCTTGAGAGGCCTTCGGAAGGTGTATCCTGACCTTCGGAGGGGCTCGATGAGGGTATTCGACCTTGAGAGGCCTTCGGAAGGTGTATCTCGACCTTCGGAGGGGCTCGATGGAGGGTATTCGACCTTGAGAGGCCTTCGGAAGGTGTATCTGACCTTCGGAGGGGCTCGATGGAGGGTATTCGACCTTGAGAGGCCTTCGGAAGGTGTATCTTGACCTTCGGAGGGGCTCTATGGAGGGTATTCGACCTTGAGAGGCCTTCGGAAGGTGTATCTGACCTTCGGAGGGGCTCGATGGAGGGTATTCGACCTTGAGAGGCCTTCGGAAGGTGTATCTGTGACCTTCGGAGGGGCTCGATGGAGGGTATTCGACCTTGAGAGGCCTTCGGAAAGGTGTATCTGACCTTCGGAGGGGCTCTCGATGGAGGGTATTCGACCTTGAGAGGCCTTCGGAAGGTGTATCTTGACCTTCGGAGGGGCTCGATGGAGGGTATTCGACCTTGAGAGGCCTTCGGAAGGTGTATCTTGACGTTCGGAGGGGCTCGATGGAGGGTATTCGACCTTGAGAGGCCTTCGGAAGGTGTATCTCGACCTTCGGAGGGGCTCGATGAAGGGTATTCGACCTTGAGAGGCCTTCGGAAGGTGTAACTCGACCTTCGGGGAGGCTCGATGGATGGTATTCGACCTTGAGAGGCCTTCCGAAGGTGTATCTTGACCTTCAGAGGGGCTCGATTGAGGGTTTTCGACCTTGAGAGGCCTTCGGAAGGTGTATATCTTGACCTTCGGAGGGGCTCGATGTAGGGTATTCGACCTTGAGAGGCCTTCGGAAGGTATATCTGGACTTTTGGAGGGGCTCCATGCAGGGTATTCGACCTCGAGAGGCCATCGGAAGGTGTATCACGACCTTCGGAGGGGCTCTATGGTGGGTATTCAACCTTGAATGACCTTCGGGGGTGTATCGTGACCTTCGGAGGGGCTCGATGGAGGGTATTCGACCTTGAGAGGCCTTCCGAAGGTGTATTCGTCGACCCTTCGGGGGCTCGATGGAGGGTATTCGACCTTGAGAGGCCTTCGGAAGGTGTATCTTGACCTTCGGAGGGGCTCGATGGAGGTATTCGACCTTGAGAGGCCTTCGGAAGGTGTATTGACCTTCGGAGGGGCTCGATGGAGGGTATTCGACCTTGAGAGGCCTTCGGAAGGTGTATCTTGACCTTCGGAGGGGCTCTATGGAGGGTATTCGACCTTGAGAGGCCTTCGGAAGGTGTATCTCGACCTTCGGAAGAGCTCTCGATGGAGGGTATTCGACCTTGAGCCTTCGGAAGGTGTATGCCTCGACCTTCGGAGGGGCTCTATGGAGGGTAATTACCTTCAGAGAGCCTTCGGAAGGTGTATCTGACCTTCGGAGGGGCTCGATGGAGGGTATTCGACCTTGAGAGGCCTTCGGAAGGTGTATCGTGACCTCGACCTTCGGAGGGGCTCGATAAAGAGTATTCGACCTTGAGAGGCCTTCGGAAGGTGTATCTCGACCTTCGGATGGGCTTTATGGAGGGTATTCGACCTTAAACGGCCTTCAGAAGGTGTCTCTCGACCTTCGGAGGGGCTCGCTGAAGGGTATTTGACCTTGAGAGGCCTTCGGAAGGTGTATCTTGACCTTCGGAGGGGACCGATGGAGGGTATTCGACCTTGAGAGGCCTTTGGAAGGTGTGTATTGACCTTCGGAGAGGCTCTATGGAGGGTATTCGACCTTGAGAGGCCTTCGGAAGGTGTATCGACCTTCGGAGGGGCTCGATGGGAGGTATTCGACCTTGAGAGGCCTTCGGAAGGGTGTATCTGACCTTCGGAGGGGCTCGATGGAGGGTATTCGACCTTGAGAGGCCTTCGGAAGGTGTATCTTGACCTTCGGAGGGGCTCGATGGAGGGTATTCGACCTTGAGAGGCCTTCGGAAGGTGTATCTGACCTTCGGAGGGGCTGTATGGAGGGTTTTCGACCTTGAGAGGCCTTCGGAAGGTGTATCATGACCTTCGAAGGGGCTCGATGGAGGGTATTCGACCTTGAGAGGCTTTCGGAAGGTGTATTTTGACTTCGGAGGGGCTCTATGGAGGGTATTCGACCTTGAGGCCTTCGGAAGGTGTATCTTGACTTCAGAGGGGCTCGATGGAGGGTATTCGACCTTGAGAGGCCTTTGGAAGGTGTATCTCGACCTTCAGAGGGGCTCTATGGAGGGTATTCGACCTTGAAGAGCCTTCGGAAGGTGTATGTCGACCTTCGGAGGGGCTCTATGGAGGGTATTCGACCTTGAGAGGCCTTCGGAAGGTGTATCTTGACCTTCGGAGGGGCTCGATGGAGGGTATTCGACCTTGAGAGGCCTTCGGAAGGTATATCCTGACCTTCGGAGGGGCTCGATGGAGGGTATTCGACCTTGAGAGGCCTTCGGAAGGTGTATCTTGACCTTCGGAGGGGCTCGATGGAGGGTATTCGACCTTGAGAGGCCTTCGGAAGGTGTATCTTGACCTTCGGAGGGGCTCGATGGAGGGATTTCGACCTTGAGAGGCCTTCGGAAGGTGTATCTGACCTTCGGAGGGGCTCGATGGAGGTATTCGACCTTGAGAGGCCTTCGAAAGGTGTATCTTGACCTTCGGAGGGGCTCTATGGAGGGTATTCGACCTTGAGAGGCCTTCGGAAGGTGTATCATGACCTTCGGAGAGGCTCGAAGGAGGGAATTCGACTTTGAGAGGCCTTCGGAAGGTGTATCTTGACCTTCGGAGGGGCTCGATGGAGGGTATTCGACCTTGAGAGGCCTTCGGAAGGTGTATCTGACCTTCGGAGGGGCTCGATGGAGGGTATTCGACCTTGAGAGGCCTTCGGAAGGGGTATTCGACCTTGACCTTCAGAGGGGCTCGACCTCGGAGGGGGTATTCGACCTTGAGAGGCCTTCGGAAGGTGTATCTCGACCTTCGGAGGGGCTCGATGGAGGGTATTCGACCTTGAGAGGCCTTCGGAAGGTGTATCGTGACCTTCGGAGGGGCTCGATGGAGGGTATTCGACCTTGAGAGGCCTTCGGAAGGTGTATCTCGACCTTCCGAGGGGCTCGATGGAGGGGTATTCGACCTTGAGAGGCCTTCGGAAGGTGTATCTCGACCTTCGGAGGGGCTCGATGGAGGGTATTCGACCTTGAGAGGCCTTCGGAAGGTGTATATCTTGACCTTCGGAGGGCTCGATGGAGGGTATTCGACCTTGAGAGGCCTTCGGAAGGGTATATCTTGACCTTCGGAGGGGCTCTATATGGAGGGTATTCGACCTTGAGAGGCCTTCGGAAGGTGTATCTGACCTTCGGAGGGGCTCGATGGAGGGTATTCGACCTTGAGAGGCCTTCGGAAGGTGTATCTTGACCTTCGGAGGGGCTCGATGGAGGGTATTCGACCTTGAGAGGCCTTCGGAAGGTGTATCTTGACCTTATGAAGGGCTCTATCGAAGGGGTATTCGATCTTGAGAGGCCTTCGGAAGGTGTATCTTGACCTTCGGAGGGGCTCGATGGAGGGTATTTGACCTTGAGAGGCCTTCGGAAGGTGTATCTTGACCTTCGGAGGGGCTCGATGGAGGGTATTCGACCTTGAGAGGCCCTCGGAAGGCATATCATGACCTTCGGATGGGCTCTATGGAGGGTATTCGACCTTGAGAGGCGTTCGGAAGGTGTATCTTGACCTTCAGAGGGGATCGATGGAGGTTATTTGACCTTGAGAGGCCTTCGGAAGGTGTATCTTGACCTTCGGAGGGGCTCGATGGAGGGTATTCGACCTTGAGAGGCCTTCGGAAGGTGTATCTCGACCTTCGGAGGGGCTCGATGGAGGGTATTCGACCTTGAGAGGCCTTCGGAAGGTGTATCTTGACCTTCGGAGGGGCTCTATGGAGGGTATTCGACCTTGAGAGGCCTTCGGAAGGTGTATCGACCTTCGGAGGGGCTCGATGGATTCGACCTTGAGAGGCCTTCGGAAGGGTATCTCGACCTTCGGAGGGGCTCGATGGGGTTCGACCTTGAGAGGCCTTCGGAAGGTGTATCTTGACCTTCGGAGGGGCTCTATGGAGGGTATTCGACCTTGAGAGGCCTTCGGAAGGTGTATCTGACCTTCGGAGGGGCTCGATGGAGGGTATTCGACCTTGAGAGGCCTTCGGAAGGTGTATCTCGACCTTCGGAGGGGCTCGATGGAGGGTATTCGACCTTGAGAGGCCTTCGGAAGGTGTATCGTGACCTTCGGAGGGGCTCCATGCAGGGAATTCGAACTTGAGAGGCCTTCGGAAGGTGTATCTTGACCTTCGGAAGGGCTCTATGGAGGGTATTCGACCTTGAGAGGTCTTCGGAAGGTATATATGAACTTTCGGAGGGGCTCTATGGAGGGTATTCGACCTTGAGAGGCCTTCGGAAGGTGTATTTCGACTTTCGGAGGGGCTCTAAGGAGGGTATTCGACCTTGAGAGGCCTTCGGAAGGTGTATCTTGACCTTCGGAGGGGCTCGATGGAGGGTATTCGACCTTGAGAGGCCTTCGGAAGGTGTGGAGGGTATTACCTGAGACCTTCGGAGGGCTTCTCGATGGAGGGTATTCGACCTTGAGAGGCCTTCGGAAGGTGTATCTTGACCTTCGGAGGGGCTCGATGGAGGGTATTCGACCTTGAGAGGCCTTCGGAGTGTGTATCTTGACCTTCGGAGGGGCTCGATGGAGGGTATTCGACCTTGAGAGGCCTTCGGAAGGTGTATCTGACCTTCGGAGGGGCTCGATGGGGGGTATTCGACCTTGAGAGGCCTTCGGAAGGTGTATCTCGACCTTCGGAGGGGCTCGATGGAGGGTATTCGACCTTGAGAGGCCTTCGGAAGGTGTATACTGACCTTCGGAGGGGCTCGATGGAGGGTATTCGACCTTGAGAGGCCTTCGGAAGGTGTATCTCGACCTTCGGAGGGGATCAATGGAGGTTATTCGACCTTGAGAGGCCTTCGGAAGGTGTATCCTGACCTTCGGAGGGGCTCGATGGAGGGTATTCGACCTTGAGAGGCCTTCGGAAGGAGTATCTTGACCTTCGGAGGGGCTCGATGGAGGGTATTCGACTTGAGAGGCCTTCGGAAGGTGTATATCTTGACCTTCGGAGGGGCTCTATGGAGGGTATTCGACCTTGAGAGGCCTTCGGAAGGTGTATCTTGACCTTCGGAGGGGCTCTCTATGGAGGAGGGTATTCGACCTTGAGAGGCCTTCGGAAGGGTGTATCTTGACCTTCGGAGGGGCTCGATGGAGGGTATTCGACCTTGAGAGGCCTTCGGAAGGTGTATATTGACCTTCGGAGGGGCTCGATGGAGGGTATTATTCGACCTTGAGAGGCCTTCGGAAGGTGTATCTATTGACCTTCGGAGGGGCTCGATGGAGGGTATTCGACCTTGAGAGGCCTTCGGAAGGTGTATCTTGACCTTCGGAGGGGCTCTATGGAGGGTATTCGACCTTGAGAGGCCTTCGGAAGGTGTATCTCTGACCTTCGGAGGGGCTCGATGGAGGTTCTTCGACCTTGAGAGGCCTTCGGAAGGGTTAACTGACCTTCGGAGGGGTTCGATTGAGGGTATTCGACCTTGAGAGGCCTTCGGAAGGTGTATCATGACCTTCGGATGGGCTCTATGGAGGGTATTCGACCTTGAGAGGCGTTTGGAAGGCATATCATGACCTTCGGATGGGCTCTATGGAGGGTATTCGACCCTTGAGGCCTTCGGAAGGTGTATCTCTGACCTTCGGAGGGGGCTCGATGGAGGGTATTCGACCTTGAGAGGCCTTCGGAAGGTGTATCTCGACCTTCGGAGGGGCTCGATGGAGGGTATTCGACCTTGAGAGGCCTTCGGAAGGTGTATCTTGACCTTCGGAGGGGCTCTATGGAGGGTATTCGACCTTGAGAGGCCATCGGAAGGTATATCCTGACCTTCGGAGGGGCTCGATGGAGGTTATTCGACCTTGAGAGGCCTTCGGAAGGTGTATACTGACCTTCGGAGGGGCTCGATGTTGGGTATTCGACCTTGAGAGGCCTTCGAAAGGTGTATCTTGACCTTCGGAGGGGCTCTATGGCGGGTATTCGGCCTTGTGAGGCCTTCGGAAGGTGTATCTGACCTTCGGAGGGGCTCGATGAAGGGTATTCGACCTTGAGAGGCCTTCGGAAGGTGTATCTCGACCTTCGGAGGGGCTCGATGAAGGGTATTCGACCTTGAGAGGCCTTCGGAAGGTGTATATCTGACCTTCGGAGGGGCTCGATGGAGGGTATTCGACCTTGAGAGGCCTTCGGAAGGGGTATATCGTGACCTTCGGAGAGGCTAGATGGAGGGTATTCGACCTTGAGAGGCCTTCGGAAGGTGTATCTCGACCTTCGGAGGGGCTCTAAGGAGGGTATTCGACCTTGAGAGGCCTTCGGAAGGTGTATCTTGACCTTCGGAAGGGCTCGATGGAGGGTATTCGACCTTGAGAGGCCTTCGGAAGGTATATCCTGACCTTCGGAGGGGCTCTATGGAGAGTATTCGACCTTGAGAGGCCTTCGGAAGGTGTAGCTCGAACTTCGGAGAGGCTCGATGGAGGTTATTCGACTTCGAGAGGCCTTCGGAAGGTGTATCTTGACCTTCGGAGGGAATAGATGGTGGGTATTCGACCTTGAGAAGCCTTCGGAAGGTGTATCTTGACCTTCAGAGGGGCTCTATGGAGGGTATTCGACCTTGAGAGGCCTTCGGAAGGTGTATCTCGACCTTTGGAGGGGCTCGATGGAGGGTATTCGACCTTGAGAGGCCTTCGGAAGGTGTATCTTGACCTTCGGAGGGGCTCGATTGAGCGTATTCGACCTTGAGAGGCCTTCGGAAGGTGTATCTGACCTTCGGAGGGGCTC
Source organism: Euschistus heros (assembly GCA_003667255.2). NCBI lineage: Eukaryota > Metazoa > Arthropoda > Insecta > Hemiptera > Pentatomidae > Euschistus > Euschistus heros. Next base: position 7,957 of record RCWM02001487.1, read on the forward strand.
GATGGAGGGTATTCGACCTTGAGAGGCCTTCGGAAGGTGTATCTTGACCTTCGGAGGGGCTCGATGGAGGGTATTCGACCTTGAGAGGCCTTCGGAAGGTGTATCTGACCTTCGGAGGGGCTCGATGGAGGGTATTCGACCTTGAGAGGCCTTCGGAAGGTGTATCTTGACCTTCGGAGGGGCTCTCTCGATGGAGGGTATTCGACCTTGAGAGGCCTTCGGAAGGTGTATCTGACCTTCGGAGGGGCTCGATGGAGGGTATTCGACCTTGAGAGGCCTTCGGAAGGTGTATCTTGACCTTCGGAGGGGCTCTATGGAGGGTATTCGACCTTGAGAGGCCTTCGGAAGGTGTATCTGACCTTCGAGGGGCTCTATGGAGGGTATTCGACCTTGAGAGGCCTTCGGAAGGTGTATCTTGACCTTCGGAGGGGCTCGATGGAGGGTATTCGACCTTGAGAGGCCTTCGGAAGGTGTATCTCTTGACCTTCGGAGGGGCTCGATGGAGGGTATTCGACCTTGAGAGGCCTTCGGAAGGTGTATCTTGACCTTCGGAGGGGCTCGATGGAGGGTATTCGACCTTGAGAGGCCTTCGGAAGGTGTATCTTGACCTTCGGAGGGGCTCGATGGAGGGTATTCGACCTTGAGAGGCCTTCGGAAGGTGTATCTGACCTTCGGAGGGGCTCGATGGAGGGTATTCGACCTTGAGAGGCTTTCGGAAGGTGTATTTTTACCTTCGGAGGGGCTCGATAGGGGGTATTCGACCTTGAGAGGCCTTCGGAAGGTGTATCTCGACCTTCGGAGGGGCTCGATGGAGGGTATTCGACCTTGAGAGGCCTTCAGAAGGTGTAATCTGACCTTCGGAGGGGATCGATGGAGGGTATTCGACCTTGAGAGGCCTTCGGAAGGTGTATCTCGACTTTCGGAGGGTTCTAAGGAGGGTATTCGACCTTGAGAGGCCTTCGGAAGGTGTATCTTGACCTTCGGAGGGGCTCGACGGAGATAATTCGACTTTGAGAGGCCTTCGGAGGGTGTATCTGACCTTCGGAGGGGCTCTATGGAGGGTATTCGACCTTGAGAGGCCTTCGGAAGGTGTATCTGACCTTCGGAGGGGCTCGATGGAGGGTATTCGACCTTGAGAGGCCTTCGGAAGGTGTATCTTGACCTTCGGAGGGGCTCGATGGAGGGTATTCGACCTTGAGAGGCCTTCGGAAGGTGTATCTGACCTTCGGAGGGGCTCGATGGAGGGTATTCGACCTTGAGAGGCCTTCGGAAGGTGTATATCGACCTTCGGAGGGGCTCTCGATGGAGGGTATTCGACCTTGAGAGGCCTTCGGAAGGTGTATCTGACCTTCGGAGGGGCTCGATGAAGGGTATTCGACCTTGAGAGGCCTTCGGAAGGTGTATCTCGACTTTCGGAGGGGCTCTATGGAGGGTATTCGACCTTGAGAGGCCTTCGGAAGGTGTATCTTGACCTTCGGAGGGGCTCGATGGAGGGTATTCGACCTTGAGAGGCCTTCGGAAGGTGTATCTCGACCTTCGGAGGGGCTCGATGGAGGGTATTCGACCTTGAGAGGCCTTCGGAAGGTGTATCTGACCTTCGGAGGGGCTCTATGGAGGGTATTCGACCTTGAGAGGCCTTCGGAAGGTGTATCTTGACCTTCGGAGGGGCTCGATGGAGGGTATTCGACCTTGAGAGGCCTTCGGAAGGTGTATCTGACCTTCGGAGGGGCTCGATGGAGGGTATTCGACCTTGAGAGGCCTTCGGAAGGTGTATCTCGACCTTCGGAGGGGCTCGATGGAGGGTATTCGACCTTGAGAGGCCTTCGGAAGGTGTATCTGACCTTCGGAGGGGCTCGATGGAGGGTATTCGACCTTGAGAGGCCTTCGGAAGGTGTATCTGACCTTCGGAGGGGCTCGATGGAGGGTATTCGACCTTGAGAGGCCTTCGGAAGGTGTATCTGACCTTCGGAGGGGGCTCGATGGAGGGTATTCGACCTTGAGAGGCCTTCGGAAGGTGTATCTTGACCTTCGGAGGGGCTCGATGTAGGGTATTCGATCTTGAGAGGCCTTCGGAAGGTGTATCTTGACCTTCGGAGGGGCTCTATGGAGGGTATTCGACCATGAGAGGCCTTTCGAAGGAGTGTGCTGACTTTCGGGGGGCTCTATGGAGGGTATTCGACCATGAGAGGCCTTAGGAAGGTGTATCTTGACCTTCGGAGGGGCTCTATGGAGGGTATTCGACCTTGAGAGGCCTTCGGAAGGTGTATCTCGACCTTCGGAGAGGCTCGATGGAGGGTATTCGACCTTAAGAGGCCTTCGGAAGGTGTATCTCGTGACCTTCGGAGGGGCTCGATGGAGGGTATTCGACCTTGAGAGGCCTTCGGAAGGTGTATCTCTTGACCTTCGGAGGGGCTCGATGGAGGGTATTCGACCTTGAGAGGCCTTCGGAAGGTGTATATCTGACCTTCGGAGGGGCTCGATGGAGGGTATTCGACCTTGAGAGGCCTTCGGAAGGGTGTATCTTGACCTTCGGAGGGGCTCGATGGAGGGTATTCGACCTTGAGAGGCCTTCGGAAGGTGTATATCTGACCTTCGGAGGGGGCTCGATGGAGGGTATTCGACCTTGAGAGGCCTTCGGAAGGTGTATCTCGACCTTCGGGGGGCTCTATGGAGGGGTATTCGACCTTGAGAGGCCTTCGGAAGGTGTATATCTGACCTTCGGAGGGGGCTCGATGGAGGGTATTCGACCTTGAGGCCTTTCGGAAGGTGTATCTCGACCTTCGGAGGGGCTCGATGAAGGGTATTCGACCTTGAGAGGCCTTCGGAAGGTGTATCTCGACCTTCGGAGGGGCTCTATGGAGGGTATTCGACCTTGAGAGGCCTTCGGAAGGTGTATCTTGACCTTCGGAGGGGCTCGATGGAGGGTATTCGACCTTGAGAGGCCTTCGGAAGGGTGTATCTGACCTTCGGAGGGGCTCGATGGAGGGTATTCGACCTTGAGAGGCCTTCGGAAGGTGTATCTTGACCTTCGGAGGGGCTCTATGGAGGGTATTCGACCTTGAGAGGCCTTCGGAAGGTGTATCTTGACCTTCGGAGGGGCTCGATGGAGGGTATTCGACCTTGAGAGGCCTTTGGAAGGTGTATCTTGACCTTCGGAGGGGCTCGATGGAGGGTATTCGACCTTGAGAGGCCTTCGGAAGGTGTATCTGACCTTCGGAGGGGCTCGATGGAGGGTATTCGACCTTGAGAGGCCTCGGAAGGTGTATCTGACCTTCGGAGGGGCTCGATGGAGGGTATTCGACCTTGAGAGGCCTTCGGAAGGTGTATCTTGACCTTCGGAGGGGCTCGATGGAGGGTATTCGACCTTGAGAGGCCTTCGGAAGGGTGTATCTGACCTTCGGAGGGGCTCGATGGAGGGTATTCGACCTTGAGAGGCCTTCGGAAGGTGTATCTCGACCTTCGGAGGGGCTCGATGGAGGGTATTCGACCTTGAGAGGCCTTCGGAAGGTGTATCGTGACCTTCGGAGGGGCTCGATGGAGGGTATTCGACCTTGAGAGGCCTTGGGAAGGTATATACTGACCTTCGGAGGGGCTCGATGGAGGGTATTCGACCTTGAGAGGCCTTCGGAAGGTGTATCTCGACCTTCGGAGGGGCTCTATGGAGGGTATTCGACCTTGAGAGGCCTTCGGAAGGTGTATTTCGACTTTCGGAGGGGCTCTAAGGAGGGTATTCGACCTTGAGAGGCCTTCGGAAGGGTTGTCTTGACCTTCGGAGGGGCTCTATGGAGGGTATTCGACCTTGAGAGGCCTTCGGAAGGTGTATCTCGACCTTCGCAGAGGCTCTATGGAGGGGTATTCGACCTTGAGAGGCCTTCGGAAGGTATATCTCGACCTTCGGAGGGGCTCGATGGAGGGTATTCGACCTTGAGAGGCCTTCGGAAGGTGTATCTTGACCTTCGGAGGGGCTCTCGATGGAGGGTATTCGACCTTGAGAGGCCTTCGGAAGGTGTATCTTGACCTTCGGAGGGGCTCGATGGAGGGTATTCGACCTTGAGAGGCCTTCGGAAGGGTGTATCGTGACAATGGAGGGTATTCGACCTTGAGAGGCCTTCGGAAGGTGTATCTTGACCTTCGGAGGGGCTCGATGGAGGGTATTCGACCTTGAGAGGCCTTCGGAAGGTGTATCTTGACCTTCGGAGGGGCTCGATGGAGGGTATTCGACCTTGAGAGGCCTTCGGAAGGTGTATATCTTGACCTTCGGAGGGGCTCGATGGAGTATTCGACCTTGAGAGGCCTTCGGAAGGTGTATCTTGACCTTCGGAGGGGCTCGATGGAGGGTATTCGACCTTGAGAGGCCTTCGGAAGGTGTATCTTGACCTTCGGAGGGGCTCGATGGAGGGTATTCGACCTTGAGAGGCCTTCGGAAGGTGTATCTGACCTTCGGAGGGGCTCGATGGAGAGTATTCGACCTTGAGAGGCCTTCGGAAGGTATATTGACCTTCGGAGGGGCTCGATGGAGGGTATTCGACCTTGAGAGGCCTTCGGAAGGTGTATCTCGACCTTCGGAGGGGCTCGATGAAGGGTATTCGACCTTGAGAGGCCTTCGGAAGGTGTATCTCGACCTTCGGAGGGGCTCTATGGAGGGTATTCGACCTTGAGAGGCCTTCGGAAGGTGTATCTGACCTTCGGAGGGGCTCGATGGAGGGTATTCGACCTTGAGAGGCCTTCGGAAGGTGTATCTGACCTTCGGAGGGGCTATGGAGGGTATTCGACCTTGAGAGGCCTTCGGAAGGTATATCTTGACCTTCGGGGGGGCTCGATGGAGGGTATTCGACCTTGAAAGGCCTTCGAAAGGTGTATCTCGACCTTCGGAGGGGCTCGATGGAGGGTATTCGACCTTGAGAGGCCTTCGGAAGGTGTATCTAGACCTTCAGAGGGGCTCGATGGAGGGTATTCGACCTTGAAAGGCCTTCGGAAGGTGTAATCTGACCTTCGGAGGGGCTCGGTGGAGGATATTCGACCTTGAGAGGCCTTCGGAAGGTGTATCATGACCTTCGGAGGGGTTCGATTGAGGGTATTCGACCTTGAGAGGCCTTCAGAAGGTGTTATCTGACCTTCGGAGGGGCTCGATGGAGGGTATTCGACCTTGAGAGGCCTTCGGAAGGTGTATCTCGACCTTCGGAGGGGATCAATGAGGGTATTCGACCTTGAGAGGCCTTCGGAAGGTGTATCTGACCTTCGGAGGGGCTCGATGGAGGGTATTCGACCTTGAGAGGCCTTCGGAAGGTGTATCTCGACCTTCGGAGGGGCTCGATGGAGGGTATTCGACCTTGAGAGGCCTTCGGAAGGTGTATATCTTGACCTTCGGAGGGGCTCTCTATGGAGGGTATTCGACCTTGAGAGGCCTTCGGAAGGTGTATCTCGACCTTCGAGAGGGGCTCGATGGAGGGTATTCGACCTTGAGAGGCCTTCGGAAGGTGTATCTGACCTTCGGAGGGGCTCTATGGAGGGTATTCGACCTTGAGAGGCCTTCGGAAGGTGTATATCTGACCTTCGGAAGGGCTCGATAGGGGGTATTCGACGTTTAGAGGCCTTCGGAAGGTGTTTCTTGACCTTCGGAGGGGCTCTATGGAGGGTATTCGACCATGAGAGGCCTTCCGAAGGTGTGTGCTGACTTTCGGGGGGGCTCTATGGAGGGTATTCGACCATGAGAGGCCTTCGGACGGTGTATCTTGACCTTCGGAGGGGCTCTATGGAAGGTATTCGACCTTGAGAGGCCTTCGGAAGGTGTATACTGACCTTCGGAGGGGCTCGATGGAGGGTATTCGACCTTGAGAGGCCTTCAGAAGGTGTAATCTGACCTTCGGAGGGACTCGGTGGAGGGTATTCGACCTTGAGAGGCCTTCGGAAGGTGTATCTCGATCTTCGGAGGGGATCAATGGAGGTTATTCGACCTTGAGAGGCCTTCGGAAGGTATATCTTGACCTTCGGAGGGGCTCGATGGAGGGTATTCGACCTTGAGAGGCCTTCGGAAGGTGTATCTGACCTTCGGAGGGGCTCGATGGAGGGTATTCGACCTTGAGAGGCCTTCGGAAGGGTATATCTGACCTTCGGAGGGGCTCGATGGAGGGTATTCGACCTTGAGAGGCCTTCGGAAGGTGTATATATCGACCTTCGGAGGGGCTCGATGGAGGGTATTCGACCTTGAGAGGCCTTCGGAAGGTGTATCTCGACCTTCAGAGGGGCTCGATGGAGGTTTTGCGCCTTTGAGAGGCCTTCGGAAGGTAAATCTCGACCTTCGGAGGGGCTCGATGTAGGGTATTCGATCTTGAAGGACCTTCGGGAGGTGTATCTCGACCTTCAGAGGGTCTCTATGGAGGGTATTCGACCTTGAGAGGCCATCGGAAGGTGTAACTCGACCTTCAGAGAGGCTCGATGGAGGGTATTCGACCTTGAGAGGCCATCGGATGGTGTAACTTGACCTTCGGAGGGGCTCGATGGAGGGTATTCGACCTTGAGAGGCCTTCGGAAGGTGTATCTCGACCTTCGGAGGGGCTCGATGGAGGGTATTCGACCTTGAGAGGCCTTCGGAAGGTGTATCTGACCTTCGGAGGGGCTCGATGGAGGGTATTCGACCTTGAGAGGCCTTTGGAAGGTGTATCAAGACCTTCGGAGGGGCTCGATGGAGGGTATTCGACCTTGAGAAGCCTTCAGAAGGTGTATCTAGACCTTCAGAGGGGCTCGATGGAGGGTATTCGACCTTGAAAGGCCTTCGGAAGGTGTAATCTGACCTTCGGGGGGGCTCGGTGGAGGATATTCGACCTTGAGAGGCCTTCGGAAGGTGTATACTGACCTTCGGAGGGGCTCGATGGAGGGTATTCGACCTTGAGAGGCCTTCGGAAGGTGTATCTTGACCTTCGGAGGGGCTCGATGGAGGGTATTCGACCTTGAGAGGCCTTCGGAAGGTGTATCTCGACCTTCGGAGGGGCTCGATGAAGGGTATTCGACCTTGAGAGGCCTTCGGAAGGTGTATCTCGACCTTCGGAGGGGCTCGATGAAGGGTATTCGACCTTGAGAGGCCTTCGGAAGGTGTATCTCGACCTTCAGAGGGGCTCTTTGGAGGGTATTCGACCTTGAGAGGCCATCGGAAGGTGTATCACGACCTTCGGAGGGGCTCTAAAAAGGGTATTTGACCTTGAGAGGCCTTCGGAAGGTGAAACTCGACCTTCGGAGAGGCTCCATGGATAGTAGACGACCTTGCAGGACCTTCGGGAGGTGTATCGTCACCTTCGGAGGGGCTCGATGGAGGGTATTCGACCTTGAGAGAGCTTCGGAAGGTGTATCTCGACCTTCGGAGGGGCTCGATGGAGGGTATTCGACCTTGAGAGGCCTTCGGAAGGTGTATCTCTGACCTTCGGAGGGGCTCTCGATATGAGGGTATTCGACCTTGAGAGGCCTTCGGAAGGTGTATCTGACCTTCGGAGGGGCTCGATGGAGGGTATTCGACCTTGAGAGGCCTTCGGAAGGTGTATCTGACCTTCGGAGGGGCTCGATGGAGGGTATTCGACCTTGAGAGGCCTTCGGAAGGTGTATCTCGACCTTCGGAGGGGCTCTCGATGGAGGGTATTCGACCTTGAGAGGCCTTCGGAAGGTGTATCTTGACCTTCGGAGGGGCTCGATGGAGGGTATTCGACCTTGAGAGGCCTTCGGAAGGTGTATCTGACCTTCGGAGGGGCTCTATGGAGGGTATTCGACCCTTGAGAGGCCTTCGGAAGGTGTGTATCTGACCTTCGGAGGGGCTCGATGGGGTATTCGACCTTGAGAGGCCTTCGGAAGGTGTATCTCGACCTTCGGAGGGGCTCGATGGAGGGTATTCGACCTTGAGAGGCCTTCGGAAGGTGTAAGGTGTATCTGACCTTCGGAGGGGCTCGATGGAGGGTATTCGACCTTGAGAGGCCTTCGGAAGGTGTATCTCGACCTTCGGAGGGGCTCGATGGAGGGTATTCGACCTTGAGAGGCCTTCGGAAGGTGTATCTCGACCTTCGGAGGGGCTCGATGAAGGGTATTCGACCTTGAGAGGCCTTCGGAAGGTGTATCTCGACCTTCGGAGGGGCTCGATGGAGGGTATTCGACCTTGAGAGGCCTTCGGAAGGTGTATCTTGACCTTCGGAGGGGCTCGATGGAGGGTATTCGACCTTGAGAGGCCTTCGGAAGGTGTATCTCGACCTTCGGAGGGGCTCGATGGAGGGTATTCGACCTTGAGAGGCCTTCGGAAGGTGTATCTCGACCTTCGGAGGGGCTCGATGGAGGGTATTCGACCTTGAGAGGCCTTCGGAAGGTGTATCTTGACCTTCGGAGGGGCTCGATGGAGGGTATTCGACCTTGAGAGGCCTTCGGAAGGTGTATCTCGACCTTCGGAGGGGCTCGATGGAGGGTATTCGACCTTGAGAGGCCTTCGGAAGGTGTATCTCGACCTTCGGAGGGGCTCGATGGAGGGTATTCGACCTTGAGAGGCCTTCGGAAGGTGTATCTGACCTTCGGAGGGGCTCGATGGAGGGTATTCGACCTTGAGAGGCCTTCGGAAGGTGTATGGATCACTGACCTTCGGAGGGGCTCGATGGAGGGTATTCGACCTTGAGAGGCCTTCGGAAGGTGTATCTGACCTTCGGAGGGGCTCGATGGAGGGTATTCGACCTTGAGAGGCCTTCGGAAGGTGTATATCTCGACCTTCGGAGGGGCTCGATGGAGGGTATTCGACCTTGAGAGGCCTTCGGAAGGTGTATCTGACCTTCGGAGGGGCTCGATGGAGGGTATTCGACCTTGAGAGGCCTTCGGAAGGTGTATCTTGACCTTCGGAGGGGCTCGATGGAGGGTATTCGACCTTGAGAGGCCTTCGGAAGGTGTATCTTGACCTTCGGAGGGGCTCGATGGAGGGTATTCGACCTTGAGAGGCCTTCGGAAGGTGTATCTTGACCTTCGGAGGGGCTCGATGGAGGGTATTCGACCTTGAGAGGCCTTCGGAAGGTGTATCTGACCTTCGGAGGGGCTCGATGGAGGGTATTCGACCTTGAGAGGCCTTCGGAAGGTGTATCTGACCTTCGGAGGGGCTCGATGGAGGGTATTCGACCTTGAGAGGCCTTCGGAAGGTGTATCTCGACCTTCGGAGGGGCTCGATGGAGGGTATTCGACCTTGAGAGGCCTTCGGAAGGTGTATCTTGACCTTCGGAGGGGCTCGATGGAGGGTATTCGACCTTGAGAGGCCTTCGGAAGGTGTATCTCGACCTTCGGAGGGGCTCTATGGAGGGTATTCGACCTTGAGAGGCCTTCGGAAGGTGTATCTTGACCTTCGGAGGGGGGCTCGATGGAGGGTATTCGACCTTGAGAGGCCTTCGGAAGGTGTATTTTGACCTTCGGAGGGGCTCGATGGAGGGTATTCGACCTTGAGAGGCCTTCGGAAGGTGTATCTCGACCTTCGGAGGGGCTCCATGCAGGGTATTCGACCTTGAGAGGCCATCGGAAGGTGTATCACGACCTTCGGAGGGGCTCTATGGTGGGTATTCGACCTTGAGAGGCCTTCGGAAGGTGTATATCGACCTTCGGAGGTGCTCGATGGAGGGTATTCGGCCTTGAGAGGCCTTTCGAAGGTGTATCTCGACCTTCGGAGGGGCTCGATGGAGGGTATTCGACCTAGAGAGGCCATCGGAAGGTGTATCTTGACCTTCGGAGGGGCTCGATGGAGGGTATTCGCCCTTGAGAGGCCTTCGGAAGGGTATCCTGACCTTCGGAGGGGCTCGATGGAGGGTATTCGACCTTGAGAGGCCTTCGGAAGGTGTATCTCGACCTTCGGAGGGGCTCTATGGAGGGGTATTCGACCTTGAGAGGCCTTCGGAAGGTGTATCTCGACCTTCGGAGGGTATCAATAGAGATTATTCGACCTTGAGAGGCCTTCGGAAGGTGTATCTGACCTTCGGGGGGCTCTGGATGGAGGGTATTCGACCTTGAGAGGCCTTCGGAAGGTGTATCTGACCTTCGGAGGGGCTCGATGGAGGGTATTCGACCTTGAGAGGCCTTCGGAAGGTGTATCTTGACCTTCGGAGGGGCTCGATGGAGGGTATTCGACCTTGAGAGGCCTTCGGAAGGTGTATCTCGACCTTCGGAGGGGCTCGATGGAGGGTATTCGACCTTGAGAGGCCTTCGGAAGGTGTATCTTGACCTTCGGAGGGGCTCGATGGAGGGTATTCGACCTTGAGAGGCCTTCGGAAGGTGTATCTTGACCTTCGGAGGGGCTCGATGGAGGGTATTCGACCTTGAGAGGCCTTCGGAAGGTGTATCTCGACCTTCGGAGGGGCTCGATGGAGGGTATTCGACCTTGAGAGGCCTTCGGAAGGTGTATCTCGACCTTCGGAGGGGCTCGATGGAGGGTATTCGACCTTGAGAGGCCTTCGGAAGGTGTATCTTGACCTTCGGAGGGGCTCGATGGAGGGTATTCGACCTTGAGAGGCCTTCGGAAGGTGTATCTGACCTTCGGAGGGGCTCGATGGAGGGTATTCGACCTTGAGAGGCCTTCGGAAGGTGTATCTGACCTTCGGAGGGGCTCGATGGAGGGTATTCGACCTTGAGAGGCCTTCCGAAGGTGTATCTTGACCTTCGGAGGGGCTCGATGGAGGGTATTCGACCTTGAGAGGCCTTCGGAAGGTGTATCTCTTGACCTTCGGAGGGGCTCGATGGAGAGTATTCGACCTTGAGAGGCCTTCGGAAGGTGTATCTTGACCTTCGGGGGGGCTCGATGGAGGGTATTCGACCTTGAGAGGCCTTCGGAAGGTGTATCTTGACCTTCGGAGGGGCTCGATGGAGGGTATTCGACCTTGAGAGGCCTTCGGAAGGTGTATCTTGACCTTCGGAGGGGCTCGATGGAGGGTATTCGACCTTGAGAGGCCTTCGGAAGGTGTATCTGACCTTCGGAGGGGCTCGATGGAGGGTATTCGACCTTGAGAGGCCTTCGGAAGGTGTATCTGACCTTCGGAGGGGCTCGATGGAGGGTATTCGACCTTGAGAGGCCTTCGGAAGGTGTATCTCGACCTTCGGAGGGGCTCGATGGAGGGTATTCGACCTTGAGAGGCCTTCGGAAGGTGTATCTTGACCTTCGGAGGGCTCGATGGAGGGTATTCGACCTTGAGAGGCCTTCGGAAGGTGTATCTTGACCTTCGGAGGGGCTCGATGGAGGGTATTCGACCTTGAGAGGCCTTCGGAAGGTGTATCTGACCTTCGGAGGGGCTCGATGGAGGGTATTCGACCTTGAGAGGCCTTCGGAGGTGTATCTGACCTTCGGAGGGGCTCGATGGAGGGTATTCGACCTTGAGAGGCCTTCGGAAGGTGTATCTCGATCTTCGGAGGGGCTCGATGGAGGGTATTCGACCTTGAGAGGCCTTCGGAAGGTGTATTGACCTTCGGAGGGACTCGATGGAGGGTATTCGACCTTGAGAGGCCTTCGGAAGGTGTATCTCGACCTTCGGAGGGGCTCTATGGAGGGTATTCGACCTTGAGAGGCCTTCGGAAGGTGTATATTGACCTTTGGAGGGGCTCTCGATGGAGGGTATTCGACCTTGAGAGGCCTTCGGAAGGTGTATCTCGACCTTCGGAGGGGCTCGATGGAGGGTATTCTACCTTGAGAGGCCTTCGGAAGGTGTATCTTGACTTTAGGAGGGGCTGAATAGGGGGTATTCGACCTTGAGAGGCCTTTGGAAGGTGTATCTCGACCTTCGGAGGGGATCAATGGAGGTTAATCGACCTTGAGAGGCCTTCGGAAGGTGTATCTCAACCTTCGGAGGGGCTCGATGGAAAGTATTCGACCTTGAGAGGCCTTCGGAAGGTGTATCTTGACCTTCGGAGGGGCTCGATGGAGGGGTATTCGACCTTGAGAGGCCTTCGGAAGGTGTATCTTGACCTTCGGAGGGGCTCGATGGAGGGTATTCGACCTTGAGAGGCCTTCGGAAGGTGTATCTTGACCTTCGGAGGGGGCTCGATGGAGGGTATTCGACCTTGAG
>RCWM02001488.1:0-20000 GCA_003667255.2 Euschistus heros
TTTACTTGGATCGAAAATTTATGGCACATCCCTGATCAGAAATTTAATGGAAAACATTTGTTTGCTACGTTAAGGAGGCTATATTGCTTTGAAGAAAAAGGTCAAATTTGAAGCCGATGTTTTTCTCAACTTTGTTATTTCGAGTACTATTAATTAATAACTTTTTTTTTTTTTTTATTTCTTATTTGATCCACATTATCTGCAATAGACATATCCATGATCTATGCTTTCCAGGGTATGAGTTTTTTATTTTTCCGAGTCTCTTGTAATAATATTAATGTACATTTATCTGCCATTGCTTACAACTTTTTCTTAAAATGAGTCTAATCAGAAGTTTGATAGGAAAATATAAATTAAGACTAAATTGTAATATAATACATTAACATAATAGAGTTATAGTAAAATAAAATAAAATTATATATGTAGCCGGTTATTAATGGAAAATTTTCATACCTCTTAGTCAATCAAACTGAAGTGATGAAGGTGCTCAACGTTCTCTACTTCAGCATAATTAGAAATGGAACCACAAAATTATTAATTGGGTTCGTAGTTTGTTTTAATGAGACTGTAGCTATAATTTCCTCGTTAGTATTCTTTTTTTATGAGGTCAAACAGATTATTGAGCAGGTTTTCTGTATTTTATTACGTTTGTCTTATCTGACGTCATAGAGTATTCCTGAGTATGGAAGTTAATCCTATTCCTTGTTTCTGTATTTGTGAGCATTATTGCAAAAATTTGGTAGTGCTAAAGGCCGCTTTTTGAACAGTCTGTGGACTCCATTGGAATCATTTTAATGACATCTTTAAAACGCAGTAGAACTGGGCTTTAAATGATGATGGCAATTGCGATTTTTTTTTTTTTTATTTCTTGAACTATTTTTTTGCTATTTACACAACTGCATACAATTGTATTACAAAGAAATAAATTTGTGGAAAATGATTACAATGGCCATGTTAGTAACAAACCAACGAGAATAGCCAACTTAGTAACACATTCATATAAAAGATCTACTTTAGAATTAAACTCTTGGCCAGCTTCTTTTCATAAGGCTCGGTAGGACAGAAGTTTTAATACATATAACCCTAAGGATAGGATATCTGGTTTGGGCCAAATCCCTCAACATATGAATATTAATATCTGTACTGTACAATTTTGGTCTTACGACATGATACAAGAACATTAAGTTATGGTTGTAAAGACTTGAATAGAAGAGACGAAATGGAAGGTTGAAGTGAACAGCTCCAAAGCACTCAGCTCTTATATGGCCAAAGAGGGTCTCATCTATTCTGTCATGATAAATAAGTCTTATTGTAATATTATGTTGGAGCTTGTTGAAACATAGTCGGGAACCAACAGAGCGGTTTCCACTGTCATTTTAACGTGATGCATGCAGTACTTAACAAAAACGTTGATTATAACGAAAAATTTCAAGGAAGAATTATGATTAAATCGTACGGTCTTGCACTTACATGAGGACAAATCCATTTATAGAATGTAATTCGAACACATACAGATTAGAAAAACCCTTTACCCACAGAGAATGGTAAGATGGCAGTGAATGCAAGGGATGGCGGAGTATAAACCCATAATAAATGTAAATTGGCTTTATAATATTAATTTGAATACTTGCAGTAGTTATTTCAATTAATTACTATTTGCTAATAATCTATACTACTTGTTCATATGCCCTGGTTAAAGTATATGGGGATAAAAAGTAGAACAACCCCCTAAAAAATACTTGGAAGATCTGCATGATGGAATAGAAGGATCAATAAAATTAGGATTTGATGAGTGTCCCAATTATATGAGCAATCCTAACATCAAAAAATAAAACCATAACTTTTAGGCCGAAAGAGAAATTCGGTAAAATTTTTGGCCCGTTCCAGATGAAATTTTGGAGAAGTTATCAATAAAAAAATGTGCGATTGGCTCGTAGTAATACTATAAAATTAGGAATCGTTTGGAAACGAAGAAAAAATTTATGCATTTTTTTTTTTTTTTCCTCGGAGGCGTGAGTTTCTCGTTCGATCGAATTTGTTTCCTGTTTTGTCCTTTTAAAAAATTTTCGTAAATTGTGTGTTGAGGGTGTATCCCTTCTATTTTAAGCTTTATGATCCGATTCCTGTAACAACTTTATCAAAAACAGAATAATCAGTAATAAGAGACACTCATTAAAATGTTCGAAACGATAATTATTAAAAACCTGCCCCTAACCATCTTTATAAAAGCCATACGGTGTTAAACGTAAGGCCGGTTCTCCGATAAAGTTGATAAGAGGTGAATCAAACCAGTGGTGCCGTGACTTACGTGTATTCTAACCGCAGATTGGTGAGTTTGATGCATCAGTATAACACTGATTAAATAATGCATTATTCCACAAAATTAAACTGTTGATATGTAATCAGTTTTCGATCAATTCCCAAGCCCTGCTCAGATAGTTTCTAATATAGGACGGTTTTCGATTCAATCTCCCAAATAAGCTATCTACTGAATATATATAGGGCCGATGTATTGACCTAAAGCGCTTCCTATTAAAATCTAGGAAAGTCCCCCGGTGTCATTCAGCTTGTCCCTGATGAAACAATCGAAATCGTTTATCTTGAATTACAAATGAAACACACTTACAAGGGGAGAGCCCCAGTCTCCCACGTGGCGCGTAGTTGCAATTTTTTTGGGAGGTTTCCTGCGTCAAAAATATGAGACACGGATTTTGCCGTTCCGGCGAAGGGCCCTTAGAAGCCGAGAAACAAAAAAAAAATGCAATGGCACGACACTAATTTTTTATTTATATCTTCAACTTTACATCATGATAGCAACCATGTATGCTTGCACCAACCATTTTTATTTTTTTGAGTGGTCAAAATTCAAAGAAAGAATACAGCCACTTGATAGAGGTTTTGGTTTAGGTTAATTAATACTACAAAAATACGATTAGATCTTCAAGAAAACTATTTTTATAGCTTTTTTTTTAAACACAAAAAATGACGTCAGATTCTAATTTTTGTATTCAAAAAGAACCCTTAAAATACCAAATTTCATCCAAATAGAAAAATAAAAAACCGTAACTTTCAAACTTTGCATCACCAAATGGTAAGGCATTTATTTTTTTTAATTGACAAAAACTTGAATTACGTGTTTGACAGTTAAACGTATATGTTTACTGATAGTTTTAAAAAAAAATCAACAACCCAATTTTTTACTGGGGTAATACGGTGAAATGTTTTCTGTTTCATTTTCTATCAAGTTTGAGAAATCAAGTTAAAAAATCAAATGCAAATTTCGGATTTTCCAATTTTCAATTTGCATTTTGCATTTATATATATCAAAAGAAAGCTGAAGGCTCTTCTCTTTCAGCGATACCAATCATGTAGAATGTATTTTTGACTTACAGTAGTTTTGTTTCACTGTAACCCTAAAATAACCCCCTCTTACCAAACATTGTCAGTTCGGTCAAAGGGCTTGAGTCTTGGAATGTGAAGTTTACAAGGACGAATTTTCCAAAGGTTGGAACTTCTTTTTAATCCTGGCCTAAGTATTTTCTATTTCATGAATCACTATATTATCTCATTAAGGGGACTATTGCATTATAGTAAAATAAAAACTTTAGAACAAAAAATTTTAGTTGTTTATTAATTTTTGTTTCATAAAAATGATGACTTAAGCCCTTTTTACCAAACACCAGAGATATATTGTTTGACAACAAAACGGAGCAAAAATTATTATGACACTATATTTATTTTCGCTAGCATCTATTCATATTGTGCATTTTATATTACGTATTAAAGTTAAATACCCTAAAAACAAAAATGTAAATGGGTCACCTGTGGTGTAGTGGTTAGCATAGCAACCTACTAAACCCAAGATCGCGGGTTCGCAGCCCGGCAGATGACCTTAGGATTTTTTAAAGGGAGTAAAAAATCCTTAGCTATGCCGTCCTTCGGAAAGGGACGTAAAATGGGGGTCCCGAGCCTGTGCGATGTCAGGTACTCGTTTAAAGATCCCTATCCTAATTCAGTACATGGATAGGCAAAATTAGGACTCCACCGTAGCATCGTCCGAATTAGCCATAGCAGCATAAAGTGACGTTAAAACGAAATAAACAAAACAAACAAAAATGTAATTTACAAGTTTTTGTAACAAGCATAAAGGCGGGTACAAATTTCCTATTATTAAAAAGTAATCATGTGATATATATCTATATATATATATATCATATATATATATATAAGAATATATCATTTTCATAATTAAAAATAGTCTTTTGGCTAACTTGTCAAAGTATTTTATTAACAAATACTAAAAAAAAAAAAATAAAATAATAGAAAAAAAAATCATGTTTCGTATCACCAGAAAATTCCATCTTAATCTCCCATTTCGATTTTACGAGCGCTTGGTGTGTGAAAGAGCTTTTTGCTGATGAGGCTGACAAAAACTAAAGAAGTGTTTCATAAGTTACACTTATGGGTTCATGTATCTTGCCAATATTCTAAAGGTTAGGGTGAATTCTGAACCTTTTTCTGGATTCCCTATTACCTTTCTATCCAATCATCAATAAACTTGAAAACCCCTCCTTCATTCTTCACCTAAATTACTCTGCATTGTTCCTTGCACCTTCTGATACAAGATTTCAACCATATTTAAATATATACGCTTCCTTTTCATACATATCAACCTTTGTGCTACTTTTTTTGAGTAGTTATTTCACAAGCAATCGAAATTAACGTTAGCCCTAATCATCATATAGCTCCAGGTTAAGGCCTAGTTTTTTTTTCTACAATTTTTTTCATAATTTCATTTTTTTTTTATTATGAATTATCGTTTGCTGTTTTGAAAAAAGATATGCAATATGACCAACAGGTTTTTCCTCGAGGAATTTTCATACTTTTTTAACAAAAAACACTTAGGACGGGATCATAATAACAATCGTAAATTTGTGTTTCGGATATCGGCAATTGGCTAAGAACGAAGAAAGAAGGTTTGGGAATGGACCTTTGACATTGACACCTGTCCGTATCACCTTGTCCAGTGAGCAAATTAAGCCCAGGGTCTGTCTGCTAAATATAGACCCCATCCTGGTAAGTTTTTCCATTTATCCTGTTCCATCTAATTTATGTCTTGCATGGAATTACAAAAACAATTCTTCCACGTATTACGCAATCCATTTGAGAAAATATAATTTTCCACGAGGGGATTGTGTCGCAATGTTCACTTAGTGGCAACATAATAGCTCTTAAAAGGAGCTTACGATGGAGCTCAAGTTTCTATTACGATTCTCCTCTACAGCTCTTTGCAAGAATGTTTTGTTCTTTCCTAAATCCTGACTTAAATAGAGGCATGTATTTATAGTCAAACTATAATTAATACAACTTAAAAAAATTACACCACCAAAGATATTTTTTGAATATCCGTAGTCAAACGTGGAGTCTGTATAAGTGTTGTTGTAATGTCCGTTGAGTGTGTCATGAATATTTTGTATGGTTTTTCTGCACAGTTGGTATGTGCAAGTCTGCATGCAATATTTTTCTGATTGAGGTGACCAAGGTGAGCGTGTTATGATTCTTTAGAAGTATTTTTGTCTGGAAAGTTTGTAAATTTCGAAGGTTTTTTAGTATTTATTCAGGCTCATAGGCGTTTTCTTTTTCATGTGTCGCCCTAGGTCATCCTCCTGTCCGAAAGTGGAGCCCTAAAATGTCAAATTTGCTGCAAAAAGTATTCAGACCAAAAAAATCATTCCTGAGTTTGTTTTAAGTAAAGAACATATACAAAAAACACTTAACGAGGATAAATAATATTTCCAGCTTAAGTAATAGGGGTAGTCTGAAAAGTTTCCGATCTAACAAAGATACAAGACATTTTTTTTTATGTGTACAGTAGAAACTCGATAATGTCTGTCATGAGTGGGAGGAGGAGGGAGTGAGTAAATAAACGGAAATGACGAATTACAGAAGTTAGTTGTTAAAGTACAAAGAAGCATTTTAAACTATATATTTGTAATTTTTTTTTTCAATTTATTGCAATGTGTTAAAACGACCAGATGGAAACATTTATAAAGCATTGGACTGAGTACCAATGGACAGAAAACCAAAACCCTTGGAATAAATAATAAAAAACCATTTTTTAAAAAAATGAAGTCATATAACAAAAATGTACATACATGTATAAAATAAGAATAAAAAACAGACACAAATGCCCATATTTATTTAATAACATAAGGTTATAGTCAATGTCAATGGTGTAAAAAACAGGGAAATTCTTTCATAACACACAAAGAAAACATTTCTAAAACAAAAAAAAAAAAAACAAAAAAACAAAAAAAAAAGGACACCTGACGAATTATAGAAATAAGACGAATTATCGAGTGACGAAAAAAATAAGAGTTTCCACTGTATATACATTTTCAACAAAGTCTCCTTGTAACTCTACACATTCTCCCAGCAATGCTCCCATTCTCAGTAACCAATCCAAATAGTACTCGGCCTTTTTTCTCTGCAAAATAATTGTTTATCTTCACGTTGAGGTCGAGACCGAGAAACTTTTCAGACCACCCTCGTAATGGCATAAACGAAATCGGAAGTTTCTCCAGTTTTGGTATTGGTGCGACATAATGAATAACGAATCAGTCAAGAACCAATGGATGAAAGAAATGTAGAAAGAAAAAAAAAGTCAAATTCCAAACTTTTTTTTTTTTGTAAGGAGAACCTACCATTTTCCAACCATAAGGACATTATGATATAAGGAGCTTAGTGATATACTTGCTGAAATTTAGCTTGAGGAAGTTACGCTGTTATTTGACCAGGTTACTTTGAGGCCCCCAAGGCTAAACCTTGCAGTATACAATGTTGTACCGTTTCTACAATGACCATATGGATTCCTTCTTGTTTTCCTCTGTCACTTTTTTTTTTTTTTTTTTTTTTTGGTTCTTTAAAGTTTGAGATCTATTTCATGAAAGGGTAGCCATTTCCTAGGTTATCTAGATATTATACATTATAGATATTACATTTTCAGTCGAGTAGTTAAAACCATTAGAATCATTCGAATGATTATATATTCATGTTTACTTTTGTAAAACAAGGTAAACGGGGGTCTTAAGAGGTGCTATTGATCGTTAACAATAATAGAACAAAATTGTCGAAAATATCTTAATGTAGTATTAAGAATATAGGAATATAGAATTATATATAACTGGGATATGGTCGCATCAGATTAAAAAAAAACAATGTTTTTGCTGGTTTGTTTTTAAAGGGTTTAAAATATGCTGATGGAGATTATTTCCCTTATACTTGAACATTATAATACAGCCTGCATTTTATATTTTGAATCTGTACAATTAGAAACTTTAATAAACATTGTAACTATCTCACTATCCTCAACCAAATAAAAATAATAGCTAAGTTAAAATTCCAAAAAAAAAAATAAATAAAATAAGGTTTTTTATCGAAAAATAAATGTATTTTATATTAAATAAAATCTTGAAACTATATATTGCGCACACGTAAGACATCAGTGGACACTATGTGTAATTTCCCTCGTTCCCTGTTGTGCAGGCCTTGACGAAAGCTCCAGGGAAAAAAACTTATTCTATTTTTTTTTTTTTTTCCAGAAGATAGGTAGTATAGACATTCCTAAGAATCCAGGATTTTATCTCCACACGTCTCTGCTCTGGAAAGTGCTTTACAGCAATCCATTGACGACGTGGGTTTGCTTATCTTGAGAGTTGTATTAAAAATGACACAGCTAAAAATGCTGAAATTTTTTAAAAATTTTTTTTTTTACGTTTTTTGTGCTTAGTATAATCTTTCCATTATAACTTTTAACATGATAACTTCTCAATTTTGAGTGCCGTAGATGATTCTCTTTGTAAACACCTTCTCTCTCTTTGTTACAAACATCTGCACACGATTGAAGTACAGATATTTTTTTTTAACTTTTAGGAGGGGACATGTATGCATTTTTATTTTAGGAGAAGAAGTGCATCTTCTGACATGAAATTAATTTTGTAGGATGCTATTTTTTCTCTTAAAGGAAAGCTGCGGAACTGATTCCCTTTTTACATAAAATTGCTATATTTCCTTCTGGGTTGACTCTAGGTTCTTGAAAAGCGGCGAAAAAAAGTTCTTCATTGTTGGGGGACTATTATGGGACAATTTATTTATTTACATAAATTAAGAAAAGTAATTTTTATCTTTCTTCAGAAAGGTGTTTCGCAGTAATCCATCTAACATAAACCGATGTTCCTGTTTTAATATAAAATATCACTGCCCAGTTTTAATTTAATGTTTTCTTGATTTGTTTCTTTTCCTTAGACAAAATTTGCCAGAATTAGGGGGGAAAATAATAGTGCTCTAAGTACAAATTTATCCTTCAGCATGAAATAATGATAACACTTTATCCATAAAATCAGAAGAAAAAATATGAGATTATAATTATGCAAAAAAAGAAAAAAGAAAAGAAAAAACAGAAAAGTAAATAAAATATATATAATATATAAATACATTATAATCTTTATAAGGAGGAGGGGTTAAGCAGGTCCCATAGGAGGAGTCTAGGGGTATTCTCTCCCTCGTGAGCCATGATGCAATATAAAGACTTCCTTCGATTAAACAGTACTCTCACGGAAACAAAAATTCCGTTTTTCCCTTAGACCAGTTTCCCATAAACCACATCACACAGAAAATAGGAGGATACAACAAGAGAAATTTGATAAGATACAACCCACAAAATGTACTAAACATACATTAATGACATGACTTGATGTAAATATCGAAGAATTAAGGAATAGTATCATTTAGAACAAAAAATGGAATTTGTTTTTTTAAGAAGGAGAGTAGCCAAAGGATGTCCTTCGGCCGTCTAAATCTTCAGATCTGGCTAGATATGAACAACCAGTAGGGTGTAGTTCCCAGGACGCCCCACTTTCAAATGCCTATTTCTTCCAGTCACTCCACCAAAACATAAATCCAATTAGTGCTATTTAATCTACATTAACCAATTTTGCTTCTCATACATCGCTTAATTAGTTTAAAGTGAATACATTTATTAAGTTGAAAATATGTAATTTAAAAAAGTATGGGGACGTCACAGCTTGCAAATATGGGACACGCCACCAGAACAATGAAACAGCTTGCATTTTATAGATCCTAATCCATTTTTTTTTTTCCACACTCAAAACATAGAATCCACCATGGAGATCAGTTAAGCGAGGAATTCCCAAAATTTATCTTCTCACACTTGTGTGAATATCTTTGGAGACGAGCTGTTAGAGGACCCTAATAAGATGTGTAGAATGAACTTATTATATTTAAATTAAATCCAAGTTGTAAATAATTTTTCTCCTGGGGGGGGGGGGGGGGCAACGGAACTTTTTCCCTTGTTAAATAGTTCCGCAGACGCCCCCAACTTTTTAACATATATTTTCTACAGGATAACTTAAAACACTCAATGAGTTTAATATTAAAACAAAAATTTGTCAAATGTAGATTAAACAGCACTAATTGGATTTATGGTTTTGGTGGAGTGACAGGAAGAAATAGGCATTTGACAATGGGGTGCGTCTGCGGAATACACCCAACCAGTATCCTTCACTGTTTTTGGGCCAAGAAGACGACCAATGGAGAACGATCCTGCGAACCGTTTAAAATCGTTAAATCCTGGAAGTATTGCCAAATATTATCCTTATCCCTTTTAGGGCACAGTACTACAATACACCATACTCGATAGATTATTTAGAGGTGCCCCATCATGAAAAACATTAAATGATGTTAAGAAACAAAAAAAAAAAACCAATAAATGAAAATACATTATTTTTTCTTCACAGATTTATGAGTACAATATTAATCGTGAAAAGGGTGAAAGACATACGGAATATCCTGGTCCGCCATTTCAAAAATCGTATAATCCTGGGATATCTCAAAAAATATGTTATGTGGTTATAAAACTCGTTTTAAGTTATGTGTCCTTTTAAAAAAATTAAAAACAGTTAAACCTATTTTTCAAAAGGACGAAAACTGCGAAGGATAATGTTTTCAGATCTGCCAGGATCTGCCAATTTTTGACGGCTTTAGGATATTCTTAGCTCACTCTCCTACCGACTAAGTATTTTTGTCTTTAAGGATACTATTTTGAAATCTAAATTACGTATTTGATATTCTTAGGGATGTTAGTCAACTGGTGGTATTTTACATTTACACATTTATGTTGGCTTTAAGTATAAATTATATGGTTAATTCCGGAAATGATGATTCAAGGAAAATATGCAGAATATTTTGCTGTTGACAATGTAAAAAAATCTACGGTTGGGGTGAGGATTTTCAGTGCGTTGCTACAGAGAAGTTTGAAGGTTCGAATTCTACTTGGGTGATTTATTTCTTATTATTAGAGCTATTATTGAAATGGAATGTAATAATTTTAGGGAAAGAAAATAAAAATTTTCACTATTTAATCATTTATATTCGTTCAGTAAACTTTTTCATTTTTAAAAATTTATTCAAAGCGTGATACCAGATTTAAAAATATTATAAATTATTCCCACTTTGAATCTGGAACTTACATGGAAAAAAATGATATTGAGGTATATGATCAACCTATTTCTTTTCACTTAGAACTAATTGATACATATGTTCTTAACGTTTATGAAAAAAATTGCAAGTTTTTATGTTAGATCGGGAAGTTGTTACGTTCCTTTTAATTTATTAAGTATATTTCTACAAACATTCCATCGAGGAAGGAAGTTCGAATTAAATGGGGGGGAAAATAGTTTAAATAAGAAATTGATGAGTAACTATTTTTTTTTTTTTTTTTAATCTTGGCTTGAGTTTAATCCCATGGACAATATCAAACACTTGAATACCTTAATTGATTCTTGATAACAATTAATTGCGACGTTTTCAATCTAAGAGTACAATTGAACTAAAGTGTTGATGATTGATCAATAGCAACTCAGATTTATCGACATCACCCCAACAATTTGTAAAACTGACGTTGCACAATTTTAGCTTTATGTAATTCACATACAAATTATTTGGGTACCTTATTGATATTCAGGATGACGAAGGAGGCGATCATAGGACATATGTAAGAAGCATAAAATGTACAATACTCCGCAACCTTAACGATGTGCTCTACCCTCCATTACAAAGGTTGTAGTACAATGCATTTAGAACAATAGACAATAGTAATCAGAGAGGGGTAGGAAGTGATTGTCCCACCTTTTGAAAGGTCCGTGCCAATATTAAATCAAGAAACCATTGCTTCAAGTTCATTGAATTATATGTTATCATATAATCATTATAAACTATGTATGAACCATTCCTGCTAGTAGATAAATATAAACTGTCAGGACCAATGAATCAGAAATGGATATCATTACTATGGGTAAGAAAAAAAAAGAATTCAAAGTTACACAGGTGTGTTCCATTTACCTCAATTGAAAGTGAAAAAAAAATGACCTAAACCGGATAAGCATACTCTCATGAAAGAAGCAGACAAAAATATAAAATAAATAAATAATTCGTTATATATTTTCTATAATTTCGTTTACATTAAAAAACGAAATCACAAGTTCTCCTTCTCAATTAATAGCAAGCGGCGTTATCACTTCTTTACTGGTTCTACAACACGAAGAGACTTCACATAGTTTCAATCGACTTTCATCACTGAATGTGAGGTTACCTTCCACGTGTAGTTGCCAAGGGTAACATGATCATCAGTCTCCATTCCATCTGCCTATCCATCCTTTTGTGTGGATTTGGTCTTCAATTAATTTTAAATATATGTTCTCATGAATTTCGAAGAGTATGTGCAACCCATATATAAATCTGCCAATCCTTGTAACCCTCAACAACGAATAGCATCATAAAATATTTCCTGCAGCTGATTATTACTTAATTTCATATTCGCAAACTCCTGGTCTATCATGAGTACATGGCTCAAATATTCGTAATGTACGGACGCTCAAATCAAATCACCCTCCGAGGCGTCTGAAAGAATAGATGGACTCGAGACCTTCTAATATAGCTTCATTAAATAAAACCTTTATAAGTGTACCAATGGGAGTTTGCTTTAAAAACAAGTGACGAGTCATTTTTATCATTATCATCGTATTTACTTGATGTATAATAATATTGTATATACAGTTGTAAATTTCTACTAAATAAATTTAAAAAAAAAAAAAAAAAAAAAAAAATCAAATCTGTATAGCCTGCTTGTTGGGTTCTGGATAACGTGAAAAACCATGATTGAATTATGTTCTCTTTTCACATTTCTGCTTATATCGCCTCCTCGAAGGGTACCTGTCCTCCACAAATCCTCGTGTCTCTTCTCAGTTCACTACGAAAGACTTTTTTATTAATGCTCTGCTCCCCTCTTTTGTTTCTCCCTCCCAGACCGCGTCCCTTCCATCTTAGTTTCATAGAATTCACTGGCAAGAATATGGTTTGTAAGATTTGGTGTTAAGAGAATGGCTAAACCATCTGAGTTGGATTTCTCTATTATTATCCCTTTATGAATTTTTTCAAAGATTGGACCTTATCGCAGTTTTCTTAATTCAGCCTTGTCTACTTTCCACCTTCCCTAAGGCAACGCATTTTTTTGATCTTCTGTTTCTGATCTGTTTCTTATGTTTTATCATAAAGAACTTTAAAGGACATAAAGGTTTTGGTTGACCTTAAGTCACCAAACTTTGTTGAGAATGCTTTGGCCAAGACAATACCGCCTGCAGCTTCAACATCTGCCTCCTCTTATGAATCGTTGTAGACCGCTTGACGGGATATGGCCTCCGAAATTCTTGATTGTCCCAAAATAGTCAAGCCTGGTTCCCACTAATGCTGATTACTAACATCTATCTCTGTGGTTTAGTTTTTAGGCATTCTACACTACTTTTTCCTCCCAAAGATTATTTTTATATTTACAGTATGAAATTCCTGATGGAAAATATTTAGGTTGGCAGTTGATAGTCATTTATCGTAAACAGCTAACACTGCCTTTATATCACCTACAAAACCAAGCAGGATATACTTAATTGGAAGCCCTACATTAGAGGCCAGAATAATCTTGTCAGATCCCTAGTCTTGTTTCAAATAGTTTGTATCGATTGCTCGTAGTCCTAACTGTTTTCTGGCAATATAGTTTATTTAATACCACCCCAAATATAAATATAAAGCATTTTTGCACCTAGATAAAACATCAAGATTCGTTATACACCAAGTCATAGATAAACTATATCTAAATGTGTAACAAGTAATGAGCAATGAATCATCTTTAGTCATTCGGTCTCGGTCATGCTCCGATTATTTTGTGTGACAAATGCTTTCTTTAAAAAAAAAACATTATATCTTGATTTTATTATAATAACAAAATGTAGGATGGTATCAACTTATTTTGCATTTTTTTTTTTTTTTTTTTGTTATTTAAGAATTCTCATTAAAAAAAAACCTTAAAATTTAGAAAAAAAAAAGATAAAATTTAAATAAAAAAAAAAAAAAAAAAAAAAAAAAAAAAAAAAAAAAAAAAAAAAAAAGATATATGCTTTAAGTAACATTTTAATAATTTCAAAAATTGTGAACATAAAAATCATGTTTTCACATCAATTGAAAGAAATAAAGGATTGCCACTTATAGAATCTGCTATTGTTACTTATGTAATTATCAAAAAACAGATAACTTCAAAAATCATAAAATCACTCTGATATTAGTTCGTACGGTATGAAGTAACCAACGACGCATTTTTTTTTTTTTTTTTCTAACCTTCAGTAGTGTGAATGAAAGTTGGGCCCACAACTAAAAAACATATTGTAAAAAATTATAGAACATTACATCAATATATATATTGGAACCAGGAAATTTTTAGATTCAATGATAGCTCAAAAAATACTTTAAAATTAAATAATAACCGAACATCAGCACGCTGTCTAAATCTTATTTTTAACATAAACTACTGTGTTAACCACTACAGGAAGAAAATAGGTCAACATATTCATATTAAGGTGGATTAATAACGTTGTAAAATTAACTCTGTCTTGAGCTCATTTGTTTTCAAGTCGTGGGCTAATGAATGAAGGACAAATGCGCGAGGTTGAGGAGTTTGTCGAATTCCGGTAAACACCGTTATCCAAACAAATTATTTAGCAAGAGGTTTTAGATTAACTAGTTCTGACAGTTCCGTTTTTGAATAAGGGCAGTCATCTTCGTCATCTTTAATAAGAAAGACATAGTGAACAAAACATAAGCGTAAGGAATAATTCAAAATCGGACAGAAACTTGTTTGTGTTTGTATGTATAGTATAATGGTCGATTTTACGATCTTAAATTCGTCGACAGTGCAGTGTGGATTTTCACTTTTTTTTTTAGCCTATCAATGATCTTCACTTTCTTCAGGGGAAAGAACAAAACAGTTTTCCATTTTGGATATTGTTCAAAATTAGTTTCGTAGAACACCTGAATTACGAAATACGAAACAGATAACAAATTTCAATTTTTATTCAGCGCTCTTTGATTGACTTTCGTGACAAATCGAGCTAAGGGATTAGAAAGAATCATAGGAGTCCCAGGAAAAAATCTAATCCAGGAAAACGGAAAACCATAATGCTATGACCCATCAAATTAATTTTAAAAAACAGAATCTGAACTACAAAAAGAGTAAATAGTAACTGAACTAAGTAAAGAGTAAAAGTAAGGTTTTAATCTTTTAACTGACAGAAACAGAAATGTTTTTATTTTGTAAAATATACAATACATCATTAAATCTTGCAAACTCTTATCTAATTTAAAAAACTCGCGAAAATGTATAGTTTTTTTTTAATTTACCTGAAAGTCGGGGAAATTGACGTTCTGGTTAATCGACGTCCAGATATGAACGCACTACTGTAAGGTAGTCATATCTTGCTTTTAAAAAGAATTTTAGATACACTGCCCCTAGTATTTTGTTGATATTTAATCTTGAAAATAGTTTTCGAAAGTAGATGTTTTAGCTATATAAACTATAACAAGATGTTATAATTATCAATATATATATATATATATATATAATATCTATATATATATATATATTATATTATATATATATTTTTTTTTTTTTTTTTTTTTTTTTTTTTTTTTTCCTTTCAAAGTAACCCTTTGAAAGGACCGTTTATTTAGGTTGTACGTTCCATACATATGTATACTACGTACCTTAATTGTCATAATTACATTTACATTAAAACTTTTACAATAATATTATTAAAAATAATAATCATGAACAATTGAACATAATATAAAAGAAACAAAAGTACATTTACAAATTAAATACGAAAATTAGAAATTAAAAAAAAAAAATATAGGGTCCATGGCTGATTTTAGCACATAATTTTAACTATTTAAAGGATTTTCATAAAATGTCCTTCCACCTTCTCAGTCCTTGGTCAGTTGGTCAAAGTCCAAGCTGTATATAAATTTTGTAAAAATTCAGCTCTGTATTTGTTGTACAGTCATATTCTGTCACAGGCCAATTTTCACCTTTGAAAAAACAGCGTCATGATTAGTTTGGATCTTTGCCTGTGCATATAATAAGCAGTCGTAATTATGTGTTTAAATGTATGTTCTCGTCCGTCCATAACGTACAGAGTATGTTACTATTTATTAAATTAAAACCTTTTTAGATATGATTTAGTTTGTCCATGTTCTGTTAAGACCTGTGTCAGTTTGTAATGTGTTGATTTGAGTATGTTGAAATTATTTTTTTGTTATTTTGGAATGATTTTATGCAGGCTTGGGGATTTTTTCAGATTTAAACCAGCGATCATTCCAAATTGATATTATGTTTTTGTTTAATATCATGTTTTAGAAATGATAGTGGTGTTTTCTTATATGACGGAAATAGTTGACTTTTGGCTGCCTCTTTTGCTAAGGTGTCAGCCATTTCATTTCCGTCAATGCCCGAATGCCCCTTAACCCATTTATGTCGATATTGATGTTTGATAAAAATAAGTGTGTATGATATTTTGTCTAATGATTTCAGTTAGTTGGTCATGAATATTAGGATTAAGTATGGATTGTATTAGAGTCATGTTATCTGTCAATATTACAATGTCGTGGTGTACGTTAGTAGGAAGATCAAGAAGGAATTCTGTTGCTTTTAAGACTGCATATTTTTCTGCTTGGTTGTATTGGAACAAGTTGCACCCAGCTTATATTTAGCACTTATCATGTTTTCTCTCTGTCCCAAAGTAAAAACACCAAGCACAGCCTACATTGTCCCCTTCTTTACTTCCGTCTGTGAATATATTAGTAACGTCTGCAGGTTCTCTGCAATCTGTGTTAACTGTGTATTAATTTTCGCGTGTATCGCAGGGTGTAGCCAGTGTGAAGGTTTAGTCTCGTAATCTATTGAATCTTTTAAGATATATGGTATATATATATATATATATATATAGTATAAATATGATATATATATATATATATATATGTGTGTATATTTTATTATTTATAAATTATATGTTTAAAAGAGATAAATATTACAATTAAACATTTCTATGGACACTAATTGCTAGTTTTCAAGATGCCACCAAATTTATTTTATGTCTTTCATCAAATTATTAATAATTTCTACAAAATATTCCTATTTTTCAACTAATTATTCTTCAATAACAGGATATTCCAAAGATAGAAAACCTAGAAGAATACACAGGCCTTAGGTGCCTATGGTTGGAAAAAACCATGGGATATTAAGATAGAAAATTTGGACAAACAAATAGAACTGCGCAGTACTGTATTTACAGAATAATTGTATACAGTACATAGAAAATCTCGAAAACTTGTCAAACTTGATACAATCAATTTGTGTCATAACAACATTAAAAACACTTGAGAATTTATGTAAGTATTCCTTGGATTAATATATATATTTTACACAAAAACAAAAAAAAGCCTTTTTAAATTGAAAAAAAAAAAAAAAAAAAAAAAAAAAAAAAAAGTGAAATTATTGTCTAGTATTTAGGTGTAGTAAAAATTAAAACAACGAAAATAAATTGAAAGAACTAAAAAAAAATACAATATATGTTTCACAAAATGTTATAAAATAAAGAATTCTAGTTGGCAATTATCCTAAAGGGAAAGCCTTAGAAAAATAAATAGACTTCCAAGATATAATGTAAAACAAACCGGAAGCTTTTCAGTTATATCTATACCATGTTAGTTACTAATTTTAATAGAGCTCCACAACTCCAGCCTCTGAAATGAGGAAACTGGTAACCATCGGTCACTAATTGTTTGGATAAGGATTAAGTAAAGAACCACTAAAATTAATAATTAGTAATTTAACAGTAATTTTCATAAAAAATACTTTGGTCATTTGAATAAAAATTATTCGTTGCTTAATTTGGATATTTAATTATGTTAGTGGATTGGAGAAACCTGCTAATTAGTGTTATTTTTAGTATTAAAAACAGACGTATAGTCCTAAGCAATAATTGGCCTGTGATAAAATTAACAATTACATAACATGTACCAGGACAGCCAAATGAGTAAGGGCTTTTTCAGAAACAGGCAATCCAAGTTCAGCTTGCTAAGCACTTCTTGTATTGGATCCCCACGTTACATGGAGTACCACTTTCTAAGGCATTTACGGAGCCCTTCAGCTGTAACGGTCTTTCAGTCTGCTAGAGAGGCAACTCACACCAACCAGGCATATAAGTGATGACCCTACCACAAGTACCTTAATTAGAAATCATGATTTGGTTTTCTGCTGGAATTATGGTTTGCAGTCAACAAATATCTGTACCATCAATATTGACCAATCAGACAGAAAGAAAAGAAATGTACCCAATATTAGCAACTTTGACATTTATTTTTAAAACATAAGAATAGAAGATCTCTTAGAATGGATCCGTATACAATCTGGCTAAAATAAATCTTTGTTTATTTATTAATTAGCAGTCCAAGGCATATAGATACAGCCTCAAAAGGTTGGGATCCTTGATTAACAGGCTTGTGACAACATACAGCAAAATCTATTTCTACAGCAATTGGGAGATAAGATGAACCTATGGTTGAGGGCGTTATTTTAAGTTTGCATTCTAATATCTCAAAGTAAGACTGAAGTGATTCAGTCCCCTTATTTAGCATTATAACTCAAAGTGGATCTTTTCCATGAGTCTGCAACTAATTGGCTTAGTCTTATACCCTCTCCACTGCTAATAAAATCAAGTAAGATTTGGGAAACAGTTACTGCTCTGCCTAGCCTCTAAATCTTAATTTGCCTTAGAGCACCTAATACCTTTCTCAAGATTTATAGTTGACCATCCCTTTCTCAATTACAGCCTCAGCAACTTTTCAACTCAGATCATACAATGAATAATGCATTGTCAGTTTTACAAACTGAATGGAATCTATGATAGCAAAAATATTCTGTAAAGGATCTTACAGTTATACCTTGAAAACTCCACTCTTCTGAAACGCAATGGATTATTGTTCTAAAATGTGCACATTTTTACTTATAATGTAAAGTTTAAAGAAGAGAGAGTGTCCTAAAATAAAATTAGGCCAGCCGCCTTTGATTTAAAGCTATGTTTTTTAATCATTATATTTTTCACTTAATATTAATTTATTATTTGTAAAGTTGAGAATTGATTTTTTTCTTTTTTTCCCAGCCTCATTAGAGGATTGAGTACACTAAATATCAGCCACAATCATATTGAAACCATTGAAGACCTCGAACACTTAGGAAATGCAAATCATTGTCTGTCGTAGATCTCTCCCACAACTACATTAAGGATCCAAACGTCATGAGGTATTTTTTATTTAGTTTTTCCTCTTAATCCATTTTTTTTTTCTAAGACATCACAAAATATTATACCATACATACCTAATTAAGTAATGAAAAAACAGTTTTTAGAAAATGGTAACTTTTAGTTCAAAACGAAAAATTATTTGTGATCAACATTTATTCAAAATGTGTATTTGAGAATCATACTGATTTAGTGCACATTTGTATGCACTTTATTGATAATACGTAGATAATGGTTGGTTGCAAAAACATCTATTTTTCTCCCTTCCTTTGTATACCATTCAGTGTGGGGAGCGTCCACAGTTCTGATGGTCCTGGTGCCAACTCCATCATTTGTTGCTGATGAATTTTTCCTCTTTCACTCTCCCAACTTGCGAACATATTTTCTGGTATATGATTCAGGTCTTACTCGTGGTCTTGGTGCCTACAGGTTTAGCTTCGAACATATAAAAACGGATCTTGACTCGTTCTGCTGTCCACACCACCTCATTTTTGCCTTATATGTAAGGACTTTTAAAGCAGGGATTCCGTAGTTGTACGAAAACTTTACCACATTGTTAATAATCGGATTGGGAGGGGTAGTATAAAAGTTTTTCAATTTTATGCAACTTTTTTACAATCTAAAAAATCTATCAAGATTTTGTTCAGGTGAAATATTTATGGAAATTTATGGTTATTGGAATTCTTAATCAATAAGTTGGCATTATTTTGATTGGATACATTTAAAATATAAAATCATTAAAGTACTGACAAGGTAAATATAAAAAATATTATTTGAAGATGTAATTTTTCGAATACTGTAATCGGGGACATACTTTGAACATGCGAGGCTACTTTAGGCAAACAAAAAATCATTCTGGTGGTTCTCAATTACAAAGGTAGCATCTTCGGTGTTGTTCTATTGCATTTAAGGATTAAACATAGAATGTGCTGCGATAGCTGGTAAGAGCCATTTTGGCTGTCCTTGGCCACTGTAAGCCTTTTTATGTATCAGTGTTAACAGGTTGTTTTTATAGAACATGTCCAAACCTCATCTGTCCTGGCATAAGTGGAAGCTGGATTGTTTCATATGAGTAATACAACATCGCCGCATACGGACCAATCTATTCAGCAACATTGATGAGAAATGAAAACTATAAATAAACAAATTGAGTACTTTAAATAAGTTTGAGCTACTGTCAAAAGTAGGTTGTTAAAACTGAGCAGTTAAGTTTTTGATTCTGTCAAATTACACGTTTTTGCCTAT
>RCWM02001489.1:0-20000 GCA_003667255.2 Euschistus heros
AAAAAAGTCTTACCGTTTGATGTTATTGTACCAAGATATTGAATTAAAATTAATTAGGAAAAAGAACAAGCAACTTCAACTAGTTGGCTGTTTTTAACATTCCTGTAATGTTGGCAGTATTAACAAAGTTTGTTAATGAACAATTTATTCAAATAATATTTGATTATCAGTAAAATAATTAGTCATGGTGTGGTGTATCACCGTTTTATTTTGGATCTTGAATCATCTTGGTCATAGAAAGGTATTTAAAACAGTGATTTATTTTTATTATTTATTTTTTAAAAGACTAGAAACGCGGGATAATTCTCAAAAATTTTTGAAGGTAGGCCAAAAACGGACACTTTTATATCAAACATTTTAGGGAAAAATTATCTCTGAGTTTTTGAAGCAGCTGAAATTTTCACTAAAATGGCAGCAAAACACTATTATATAAAGCATAATTCTTCGTACAATCATCGATACTAACAAAACTGTTCTCGAGATGAACAATTACCTAAACCAATGATAAAAGTCCATCTTAACCTGTTTTCACTTTAGCATGAGGTATTATGTCTTGAACTAGCTCCTCCTTGTGGTCCTCACTTGTTGGTTCTGTACTGAATAAATAATAATTGATGGTTATACAATTTGAAAAAAAAAATCGTGATATGACTTAAATTTAATATTAAAAACTAGTTGTGTAAATCGTTAGATATAAACTGTTATTATTATCCTGGTTTTGAGTAAGGTACAAAAATAATTAATAACGAACAAAAATGTTCGTAGATGAAGAGAAACCAGAATTTATACAATACTCCCATCCCATACAAACCAATTCTGTATTTCTATTGAGATTATTTACTAGTATAAAATTCTTATAAGTAATAACCATATATGTAACCAGGTAATGATGAATAGCGAAAAGAAAAATGTACGCCTGTACTTTAATATCTGGTGACAGAGTTCTCAATCCAAACGTAAGACATCCCGTACCCAGTCGATGAGGCACCGTCGCTATCTCCGGGACTTAAGAACATTAAATTCACATCAAGGCCATCGCCTTGGTGCACCCTAGTTAACAAAAGTACTTTTATGTGACACGTCACGTATTTATGCCACCAAAATCGTAAATTATTTGGCCAATCCGAATCGCCACCATCCCGAGCACTCATTTATTAAACTCAGTTCTTGTTTTTTGTTTAAGTATGTCCCTTTCTCTGTCCTCATTTGTCTTTTGAGAGCTTCTTCTCGAAGGTGCAATTATTAGAATAGTATTCCTTCTACTATCAAATTTGTTAACTGTTTTGCATTGTCTTCAGTTCTTCTTTAGAATTAGATAAAAGGTACTACATCACCTGTGTATCTATGTTTGAATGACCTGGTATATAATAAAATGGGAAACATGCAACCAATAGAAAATATATTCAATAAATTATTGATAAATTACTGCACAGTAGGTAATTAATCTAGTTCTATGGTATCTAGCTAGCTATAATGAAGATTATAGATAGCTGAAGTAATTTTATATAAATTACATAAAAGCTAATTTATAAAATTGGTACATTATTATAAATAACTGTAAATCAATATTAATAACTAAAAAACATCAATAAGTTTTTAGTTTTTTAAAGTTACATATAGAGTAAAAAAGTATGCTATATCGGTTGCCCCAATCCCCAGGGGCTACTAACCTTTAGGCTTTAATGATAGTAATTAACAGTGTTTATTAATATGGTATCAATAATTTAATAAACTGTAGTAAGTGAGAGTACAAGTATAAATTAAGGAAACATAAAAATAGCTTAAACCATAAAATGATTAGAATAAACTATAAAATGTTTTTTACTTACTGTGGGTATATTGCTTGCCCTTTGCCCATATTGTGAATACAATAAAAGCATAGCAGACTGAAATAATGAGCGCTGGCAGCACAAAAACTGCGGTTGCTACAAGTGTCATATAGAGCTGCCATTGCCAAGCTTCTGCAAACTCAATCCAGCATTGGAGCTGCCCTTGTATCCTCTTCTCGTGGTAGAGTAAGCCAATCGGGAATTGACAGCACTGCAGCTACACACCAAGCCATGATAACCAGCATTCTCGCTCTACGCCCTGTAAAGTTATTAATAAATTTGTTCAATGAATAAGGATTCTGCATAAAAAAAAATCATCTTTACTAAATACAGAAAACACATTTTATGAAGTAATGCTGTCCATTTCAAATGGGTTGCTACATTTCACACAGCATACTACATCAATCTCAATAGATATCTGGTAATATTTCAATATATAAATAAATAATGACATAGAAAACAGATCCTTAGTAGTCATTAATTTAAAATACCATAAATCTACAAGTTAAAATGATTGATCACAGGTAATTATTGAATATTTTGTTCTTAGGCTCAGAAGTTGTCATTACCCGCTTGGTATAGAGTCTGCTTCTTTTTCCATCGGGGTAGTTTTCAATATTGCACTTACTAGATATTTTAAAATCAAATTGCTTGAAATACATATAAGCATTAAGAACAATAGTGCACAAGGTCACTTTCATATTAATAAATAATTGTTTAAAGAAGATGGTTAGGGATGCAGTCAGGTTTGATAAATTATACATCCAAAAAAAAACAAAAAAACGTTATAAATGGAGTGCTGAAGTTTTGTTCTGATTTGAAGGTCTTCTTCAGGGCTAAGAATAACAAGAAATTTGGTGTGACCAAAATGGTACAAAAATGAATTAATTTACAAAAGAATATCAAAAAGTTAATAATATAATTTTAAAAAATGTCAAAAGCATTAATTACATAATTGAATAGGAAATAATATCACGATCTGGTTGACTGATACAATATTTAATTGAATTATTTTTGGTTGAATGATGTTTATGCATTATTAAGTTTGAAAATAGAAATCAGTTCTTAAAAATTGTATTATTCATCAGTTCACTCAATTAAAAATTATATCATTCAATGAAAAGTAATTCAATTACATACATTCGGGGTGAATTTGCCCACTTTATAAATGTTAGTTTGTACCATTTCTGAAGCTTGACAATTTCACCACATAGCGTCGCTAGTTGTAATGGTTTCAGTAAAAAATGAGTAAATAAAAATTAGACATGGCAATCACCTCTGTTGACAGTATTATCATTATTCAAGTATATCTTAATACTTTTTCATATTCAATTATGTAATTATAGGCCAGAAGAAGTCCAGTGAGGTGAGTCGAATCGTCGGCACTCCATATATAAAGTTACTAGCATCCTCCGTCGCGGCTTCGCCTGCTCTCATTAGTAAAGATCTCAACTAATAATTGAAGTTTTAATTGTTTATCGATAAAAATCTTGTATTGAAGTATCGAGTATTGAGTATTATTTTTTCCATGACATTTTTACGCATAGCAGTACTTTTTAACCTGGTTAAAATTGCACTGATTAGATTAATAAAAACATAATTAATCATCCAATTTTTAATTGTATTCTATGAGTTGATAATCCAAATGGACGGAAACTATTAAAAAACTCTTGCAGAGAGTGGACTGCATTATCAGTGCTTACAACAAACGGCCCATGAATTATATACAGGGTGAGTATCTCTTAGTGTAAAAAAAAAAAATTGGGTGAAACTAGAGCAAAAATGTAGCAAAATGCCGCAGACCTTACCTTTCTATTCCAATCCGTAGCAGATGTACGATAAATCAAAGACTTTTTGAGGAAACCACGTTTTTTTTTTCATAAAAGCTGCAATATCTCCACTTTGTTTAAATATTTTTCCAATTTGACCACATTTTCGAATTTAGCATTAAATTTTCTATAAGAGCTGAGTGCCTGTAACCTTGAATTTTACAAACTTGGTATCTAAAGACAGCTTGATCTTCACCTTATTTGGGGAAGTCACAATGTCGTATTTACTTCAACGCTCACCGTTTTTCGAAAAACCTATCCACAAAACGTCAAATTTCACTAAACTTGCAAATTTAATTAGCTGCAGATGATATTAAAGAATACCAGTTTTTGCAGTTAATTTATGGCTAGATGGGTCTGTTTTTACAGGGGAAGGCATTTCTACCGTTACATGTGGAGTATTGTTGGTTTATTCATATTTATAATGCTGTCGAATAGTGTAGAAAAATCATAGTTTGCCCAACAGATTGAATGATGAAATTACTAAGATTTGTTACAAAACATCCTAACACAACTTCATCACGATATTCCAACTGTTGTTCGGCAAAATATGATTTTCCAACACCATGGTGCTCCTCCACATTATTCGAAAGCAATACAAAATATAAACCAATGATATACATGGATAGGTAGAAATGCCTTCCCCTGTAAAAACAGACCCATCTAGCCATAAATTCACTGCAAAAAGTGGTATTCTTTAATATCATCTGCATTCAGAAGCCAATACCAAATTGAGGTCTATGTTCATTATCATTGAGCTTTAAAGCTTACCTTGAAAATCTAATAAAATAAATCCTAAATTATAGTAATAAATAAATAAATGTAATAACATAAGGTCCTCTGATCTGGTGTCACTTTATTGACAGTTTTTCTTTATTTTCTATTAAACAATAATTTTTTTTCTTTGCTTTTTATTCCAATGAACAGTTTATTATGTTTAAAATGTACATTTCCATTAAGGGATTGTCATAATGTTTTATTTACATAAGTAGCTGATTTGTATGCCAAATGAGAACACCATCTTTTTTCGGTTTCAAAAGTAAATTTCTCATGAAATTGAAACAAAATCAATACGTTTAACATATCATTCGAAAGCTAATTAAATTTGCAAGTTTTTGTGAAATTTTGACGTTTTGTGAATAGGTTTTCAAAAAACGGTGAGCGTTGAAGTAAATACGACATTGTGACTTCCACAAATAAGGTGAAGATCAAGCTGTTCTTTAGATACCAAGTTTGTAAAATTCAAGGTTACAGGCACTCAGCTCTTATAGAAAATTTAATGCTAAATTCGAAAATGTGGTCAAATTTGGAAAAATATTTAAACAAAGTGGAGATATTGCAGCTTTTATGAAAAAAAAAAACGTGGTTTCCTCAAAAAGTCTTTGATTTATCGTACATCTGCAACGGATTGGAATAGAAAGGTAAGGTCTGCGGCATTTTGCTACATTTTTGCTCTAGTTTCACACCCAATTTTTTTTTTTTACACTAAGAGATACTCACCCTGGATATTTACACAAAAATATAAAAAAAACAAAAGATCAAAATTTTGCTTTGCTAATAATTTTTATTCGGTTGAAATAATTTTATTGATTTCATTTGGATGGGTTTTAATTTTTAACCATACATATATATGACAGTGTGGTAAACCTCGATTCTACCACTAATATTTATACATTTAAATTATTGTAATAAATAAACTTTATTTACTGCTAAAACTTCCTAGAAATATGAAGATGAATTGGTTAAAATTTGGTACAAATGGGTTTAGTGGTTTTACCATCCTGCGTTGTGTGTTGGGGAACGGTGCAAACCACATAGTGGTCGATTTTTTTAAACATTACTGGGATCCAAATGTCGCACCACATATAAAAATCGTTTTAATTTAATTTCAAGCTCTATACAACCCCATACCATTGTAACCTCTCTAGTGCTGGCGCTCGCCACCTATTGGCCAATTTTTAAACCACTATTATCCACATATTATCGCTTTTTTAATAACGAATTAATGGAAAATCAGTATATTTTATTATTGCTAAGCCATCCTTGAGCAATAAAGATGATGTGGTCAAAATTTGGTACAGATTGGTCCTGAAGTTCTACGATCACAAACGAAAAATGGCTTGTCCCTTTATATAATAGTATAGATTTTAAATTTGCATCGGTAATTTAGCAAATTTGATTGCTTTCCTGAACCTCTTTTTTAACCATTATATCATGCAGCCAACTATAATATTTTATCAGAAAAAATAGCTTTTTAGTGACACAGTATTGTGAACTTTTCTTTGATAAAAAATTACCTAATCACCATTCAGAAAAAAAATTAATCAGCACAAATCTGGTTTCAGAATTTTTTCCCATTTACTAACCTACAAGAAAATATATAGTTAGTTGAGACATGGACATAATAAATTCTACGATTTTTGATCAGCTAGATTCGTAATTTGGACCACTGTGCAACTTGTTTGATCAATTTTCAAAAGTCAGCAATAATTAATGTATTGCTTAGATTAAATGTTTTTTCAAATTAAAATTAAAAAGTGTGTTTCGTCATAAGTTTTAATTTGTGATCGTTTGGCTGTTGAGGTTAGCGTTGGCAAGGATGCGGTTCTCACTTGCGGCTGTGTTGCTGATGGCTCTTCCACCTTAAGGCGTTTCCTCAAAGCTCTCAGGGCGTCTGCCAATTATACCCTCCTAATGATAAGGTGGAATTAGTTGATTGGTACGATAGCGAAACACATACTCACATGGAAGAGTAATGTGATACATGGGCATCTGACAAAATTGAAGGTTTTAGGGTTAAAAAAAAAAATTTAAAAAATACAATCAAGTTCGTTGGATGAAGAGTTTATATGCAGAAAAGTTAGGCAGCGAAATATGAATATTTGAAAACAAATAGAAAAAGAGATATGAAGAAGATGGTGGGGATTTATAACATTTCCCTGCTAAAGGAAAATGTAAAAAATAATAACAGAAACAAACTTTAAACGTAAATTACTCAGAATTGTGTTTTGTTACGTAAACCTTCAATTATCAAAATTCAGCATTCTACTCTTTTTTTCGTAATTTATTGAAGATTACAACATGTTTCGGGAAAAACTTATTCCCATCTTTGAAAACATAAAATAATTCTACTTAACAATTCACCATTATTATATAACGTATAATACTTAAAAAAAAATTAAATAAATTAAATTTTTCCAATTTTTCAATGTTTCCATATTGTAATAAATGTAAAGATTTTTTCTTTTTACATGGATATGTCTTTTGGCTGTGAGTCTATACTTTTTTAGTGTGACTTTTTTTCACTCACAAAACTGGAGTGTCAAAAAAATTTTGACATGATCTAGCTCTAGGTGTTGCTCGGATCGAATATTTGCCAATAGTTTTCCGATCAGAAAGTTGATTGAAAATATGTTTTGTTGTATAACATTTGTTGCTAGGATATACCGTTTAGGAGCTATATTGGTTTGAATAAAAAAATACACGTTTTTCCTACATTTTTTAAGTGTTGGGACTTTTTTGACGCGTTCTGGCTCTGTTAGTGTTTTTCGGATCGAAAATCGATTGTCAGTTTTCATTTTTAATTATCCTGATTTATTTTACTTTTGAAATATACCTCCTTTCTAATTATATCAATAATTCATTTCATTCATTCATTTCTGTAGGACATTTAGAACATTCCTAATTTCTTTCTTTTAACAGATTATATTAGTTTTTTTTTCTTTTCAAATTCCAAATCATCATGGGTTCAATCAGAACAGCTTGAAACAGCCCGATTTATCTTGCGGTTGGCTTGAACCCAAAATTTTTGTTTGCCAACAAAAGATGACACACAGTCCTGCTACGACAAGGTCACCACCTTGTGAGAAAGCTACCAAGATGACTCTATGTTTACCAATCAGGCACACCATCGCTAATTGATTTTAATGAAATTAATTATCTCGCCAACAATCCCCATCTGTCTGGATCGATATAGGCTGGAGGTTAGAGAGTTCAAACTAAGGTTTGGACTGCGCAGTTCAAACCTTCGGATCTATCCGTACGTGTGTGGTGAAAATCTTGAGGTCGTCACGGTCTGTGCGGACCTAGAATATCCTATTGAAAAACAATTTTTAAAACTGCGCAGATGTGAACTGTACAGTCCAATCCCGTGTGTGCGCGAACCTTCAGATTCCAATCTCCATTGTTTGGTTTTTTGGTTTATCTTTTCTGTTATAAAATATGCACCGGTAATTTTTGGAAAAAATTATAAATACGATGAAAGTAAGCGTTTGGATGGTAAAGAGTAAAGATTATTAGAAAGAAAAAAAAATCCACCCACGAAAAATTAACCGGGAAAAATAAAGAGATTGAGCCTAATGCCACTTAAGACTCTGTTATTAAAAAAGTTAATAATATAAGAAGTGTTTACAGAAAAGAAACAAAGAAGTTAAAGGATTCCATAAAATCAGGATCGGCAGCTGGTCGCAACAACAAGAATCCTTGAGGAAAACAGTTTTATGTGTGGAGGACTGTTCAGTTCTGGCAAATCTCAAGAAAAATTCACAAGATTTCTTCTTGAGATTTATCTGTGCGCGTATGGGGTCCTTTATGTTTAAAGAGGAGACCTTGGTGCCTGAGTGACATCCAAAATCTTCCAGTTGCATACAGCTTCTGATCTACTAACTCTGTTTTCTTGCGAGGTTGAATTGGATTTTCGAAAACCGAATTAATGGTTGGGAATTATTTGTTTATCTGTCAGTGTGTCAAGTAGTCTTTTGTATAATAATTTTTCAAATATTTTAGAACAAATGGGGAAGTAAGCAAATCGGACGGTAAGATAAAGAGTTTGAGTTATCTTTTTCGAATTACATCATTGTTGATATGTAGGAATATTTCATTATACTGGAAATTTGGTTGTCCTAAGTATAGAATTATAAATAGTCGGGAGAAAAAACTATAGCTTTTCTTAGCATTTTTCAGGAGCACTATAGTATTTATCAGGTTATGACCAGGGGCTTTCTTTTTGTTATAGTGCTTCATTTAATCTGTGATTTGTGGTGGAGTAAAACAAGGAGGTGGAAAGTACAGCAGGAGAGGAATATGTAAAGTTCCAAGTACGAAATTCTCGTGTTCTAACATAGAATTTACCGCTGGGTGTCGTTCTTCCTCATGCCTGAATGTCACCTTTTATACTTTCTGTTCATCTAGACATTCCGTCGATATATATCTTGACAGGTTTGGATGAATAAATAAAGTTAAAAAAAAAAAAAAATGAGAAATTTAAGAGTGCTTCTATTTCGCCGGTGTATCACATGGAAAACAGCTTAGTTATTGCATAGACAAATTCTATTTGTGGCATGTGGTCAAAACGCCTTCGAAATTTTACGTCAGGATAAGGTCTAAATAATTTTAGCCAAAATTGACTCATAGCAAATGGTTGTTTAAGCATCGATATGTATCACTTGCCTATCGTATATCAGAGAGACAACTAAAGTATCGTACTCCCCAGAATTTATCGAACGATCTGCCCAACCCTGAAATAATAATAAACAGCATCGATCAATACCTCGGGATCGAATTTAAGTAATCAATTTTCAATACCAATACTTGACCCAACAAACTTTATTACATCTATATTATACACATTCATAGGGTGGAAAAGACAATCATGGTAGATAACGCCTAGAAACATCACAAGAAACCGTAATCAGTGGTGTTTAAAATAAGAACACCTGTTCTGGTGTTCGGTTTGTGTGAAATCGTAAGAAAGCAGTATCGAGAAGAAAAGTTGGCATGATAAATCGAGAGACTGGGAGGAAAGAAACAAAGTAAAGGAGGGGAAGAAGAATGAAAAATTACTTTAGGGAATTCATCAGTCAGAGTCTCAAGATATTAAAGAGGTTAGGACGGGTTAGGGGAGGGGGGAACTAGATCTTATTTACGCGTCCACAAGATCATTAATGCAAAAGCAGATGGAATGAGTGTGAACAACAAAGAGTCTATGTCATTTAGGCAAACTAAATGTGGCTGTAACGGAGTAGGTTAATTCGGACGTTATTTAAAATATTCCTGACTAAAAAAAAAAAAAAAAAAAAAAAAAAAAAAAAAAAAAAAAAAAAAAATAAAAAAAAAAAAAAAAACTATATTTCTCCCTGACTAGGACACACAATAGATCATGGATATGTGTGCCTATAATCTATTGTTTTTCCCAATTAACATTTTAAAATTAAAAATGATCAAATTGTTTTAATCAATAATTAAATTGAATTAACAATTAATGATTATTCGAAATATATAAAGTTGAGAAAAAAAGGGGTTTAAAACGTGACTTTTTTTATTTAAACTAAGCAATATGTCCTGGATACAAATGTTATATGACAAAAATTCTTTACATAAAATTTTTAGATCAGGACGATCTAAGAAAAGTTTCAAACTGAATACACCAACAGAACTTGACAAAAAAGCATCTGCGATTAAAAAGTGTATACAAAACCTGAATTTCTTCATTCAAACCAAAATAACGCCTAAATGGTAGGTCCTTTGTAAAAAAAAGTTACAAAAATAAACTAAACTCCCTTCCAAAAGTCATCGATGAAAAAATTCATTAATGTATTAATCTACACTATTACATAAAAGGACAAACCACTTTTCGTTTGTTATCATTAACTACGAAAACTACTGATAAATCTGTTCAAAATTCTAACTATATTATCTCAACAGTTTAAGGAAGGTTTAGCAATAACTAAATTTATACATTTTCTATCTAATTGTTGTTAAAAAGCGATAAACATGTAGTGCGCAGTGAAGTTTGAAAATTGACTGATTAGTGGCGAGCGTCATTCAAGAGAGGTTACAAAGATAAGGTGTTGTATACAGCTAGAAAATTATTATAAAATTTACTTATATTTAATTAAATTATTAAAAAAGATTTAAATGTGGTAAATCCCAGTGAAGTTCAAAAATAGATATGCGGTTAATATTCCACAATATAGTCCAGAATGGTAAAATTGGTTAACCCATCTTTACCAAACTTTCACAATTAGTACAGTAAAATAAGGCTCCCAAGGTCCGTTTTCAAGAAAAACTGCCGAACTTTTATTCTCAACGGATCTTTATGTTTTTTGGGGTGCTGAATCCGAATATGAAGTTTTGTTACCACGACAGACGTCGGCTTCATACCCAAAGTCGTAAAAAAAACCGTCCAAATACTTCACGGGATGTAATATAACTTACATATATACGATCTAGTAGTAAACTTAAACAGCTTTGAGATGTAAACAATCCGAAACTATTTGTCCGTTCCCAAATTTCATTTTTTCATCACAAAGCTGTTTAAATTTACTAGATCGTATATACTCGTATGTAAGTTATAATAACATCCCGTGAAACACCGACACTAGCATGCTAAATGTATATATTTGGCAAAATATCAAAATTATTACATCTTCAGTGGGCTAATGTGGTTGTTTTGCGGTATTTAATATAAATTGTTATTAACAGATCGTTTGTTTTTTTTTTTGCATACATTATTAATACGTTGTATATTTTTATGACATGGGATCATCATCTTCAGGTATATAATTTGAAAATATAGTCTATATTTGCCTTCATCTATAGTAGAAATATAATAAAATAAGATTATTGATTTAGTTTAATGTAAGAAGGGGTTAGAACCTTCCAAACCGTCCAGAGATTGTTTTCCACCATCTTCTCGTACATTATCAAAATATATGGGTTCGTTCAAAATGTTTCCCCATCTGCCCCACCGTCAGAAAAAATATTTTCTTTTTGGGATTGCCTAACGAAAAAAATCATTGTATTTATATCCGATACCCCACAAAAAAAAAAACCATCATACACCTATCTACAGCGTCCAC
This sequence comes from Euschistus heros, assembly GCA_003667255.2. NCBI lineage: Eukaryota > Metazoa > Arthropoda > Insecta > Hemiptera > Pentatomidae > Euschistus > Euschistus heros. Next base: position 11,518 of record RCWM02001489.1, read on the forward strand.
TAAAACAATGGGCAAGACCTCAGCACATGCAGAACAAACAATTTTTTTAAAGAAACCAAGAGTCAAATCCACGAAAGTTTTTTTTTAACACAAAGTGTGGTTTGGATTGTTTGACATTGCTTACACACCTGTCTTTGGAAATATTAACGAGGTAAATACAGCTAGCGCGATGTTTCTCGCGTGCTGATATTTCGTCAGAAATTACCGGAGTTGGACTCTGAACTAATTAAAAGGCGGTCTTCATACCAATACGGATAGCAATCTCCAGTGGGTACGAAAATTAATACTAATAATGCATATCAGCGTTTGCTCTACGATACTCGCAAAGTAATGATGTAGAAAAGTAACCATGGTACCCAATGTCACCGACTCTCGGACAAGTTCCTTTTCCATTGTACAGGAATCACAGGAAGTCTGTAACAAGGAATTCCAAAAATATAGCGTGAACATCACGGAAGTTGTAGTCAAGAACACTCCAACCCTTATATATTCCTTAACGTTTTGTTGTGTTCACGAAGTGACCCAATTCTACAAGTAACGACAACTACCTAAAAAAAAACTTACAACACAAATTACCTAAAACGTCCACCACCGACAGAGGCTTTTTGAACGACATATATACGATCCAGTAGAAAATTTCGACAGCTTTGAGATGAAAAAATGAAATTTGGGATCGGACAAATAGTCTCGGAGTTAAAGCGAAAAATGTGCCAAACAAAAACGTGGATTTCATAAAAGTACGGGATCTTTAGCGTGCTTTTTTATGAAAAAACTTCATATTTTTAGCTAATATTAAATTTAATCAGCTTTAATATGAAAAAAAAATTAATAGAATCGGACATATAGTTTCGGTGTTTTGGACAGAAAAGTACATTAGTTATGTTTTCGCTGAGAAGTGGGACTGACAGCCAGTTGGACAATTTCTACACTATTTCCCAAGACCATATCTTCGCGGTAAATGGTCCGATTTCGGAGTAATTTTTTTCCAGGTAATAATTCCAGCTAAGAAATATTTGAAGAATTTCTTAGAAAAAAGCTTTGTCTTCGTGTTATAGGTAAACACCGAAACTAACCGGTACTTTGGGCGTTTGTTTTTGCGATTTTGGTTATGAAGACGACGTCTGCCGTGGTAGCAAACTTCATATTCGGAGTCAGCACCCCAAAAAAAAACATAAAGTTACGTTGAGAATAAAAGTTCGGAATTTTTTTCTTCGGCAAACCCTTATTTTACTGGACTTAGTTAGAAATTAAAACCTAACTAAATGAAATTAATAAAATTATTTCAGCTAAAAACAAATATTACCAATACAAGATCCTTTGCTTTTTGGTATTGAGTGTAAAAATTTGATTCAAGAGCCTTTAGTTGTAAGCATTGGATAATGAGGTCAATTAACAACTCTTACATTACATTAAAAATATACGTCAAATTAGGCTTTTAAGTTATATTATGCTTTTTTTTTATTTTTTCGTGAAAATATCATTGAGAAAGTATTGCTCAATTGCATCCTTCAATACTAATTTTTTATCGATAAATAAATAAATCTTTCATCATTAGTTAAAATTATGTTAGTCCTTTACTTATGAAGCCATGCAGAGGTGCTATTAAATATAATTAAAATAAATTATTGATATAATTAGAAAGGAAGTATATTTCAAAAGAAAATCAGAATAATTAAAAATATCATAATTAAAGAAAAGAATTTCTTTTAAGGAAGGATTGTTTTCATCCTTATTTTGTTTTATGTTTTCTTTACTAAGGCTCCTTCTAATTGATTGTTTCCTTTCATTTTCATGATGATTAATTTAGCCCTAATGAACATTGAGAACAAAGAAAATAAATTTCTAATTAGAATTAATGAAATATTCCGAGGCCATAAATATATGATAAACCAATTTTATATTAAAAAGGAACATAAAAATGATTTTTTAAATTCACTTACAGCTTCCTGAAAAGTTCATTGGGTACTTGATAGCGTAGTACCTGTCGATGCTCAGCGCCACCAGGACGTAGGTTGAGGAGTACGTGACAACCGCCTATGAAACAAAAATGTGCTCTATGACAATTAAATAACATAATAGAAGAAAAAAATCTTCATTATAGACATAAAATAAAATGGCAATTGTTCGGATCGGCGACACCACCAAACTGGTTTGACCCGCGCTACACCGACCAGTTCGATCCTTACGCTTCACTTCATATTTACATTTATCGATAGTTCATTCTTATAACCTCACATGTAAAAAATCACTTCTACAGTTTCAACTTGATTGTGTTGTTTAGTGTGTTATGTTGATATTTAGTTTTATTAAATGTAAACAGGTAAAACAGAAGTTAACAACACGAGGATTAAGTGTTTTATCAATTCATGTTTTCTTATTTCATCTTATCTTATGTGTAAAAGTGTTATAAAACTTAACAAGATTAATTTGGACATGGATTGGTGTTTTATATATTTTTATTTGTTGTTTCAATTTCAGTGATAAAATTTCATTATACATATTTTGTGAATGGATTCTTTGTCATCCATATTACATTTTTTCCTAAAGTGAGACAGATTGAATAATTAATTCAATAAAACATATCAGTTAATAAATAAATGTGAGAAAGTATATCACAGGTTTCATGTTTTCTTATTTCCACTCCCCTTGAGAAAATATAGCAGAAATTGACATCATCACTTTCAGCTAGGATTCTGTCTTATATTATATAATGTCTTATAACATGGAGAATTGACAATGTGAAATAATCACAGATTAAGAGGTAAATGACACATTAAATATATAATTGTAGAACTATTGGAATAATGTTATAGATTAATGTGTTTTAAAAAAAATTAGAAGCCTGATGATGGAACATTGTCTCCGAAACATGTAGCTACAAATGTTAAATAAATAGGAGTTATGCAAAATAAATACTTAAGGATTCTGTCTTTTTTATATTTATAATTTGTTATTTTCACTTCTCTAACAGAAAGTTCATCAGGAATTAACTTCACTGGTGGTTCAGTAGTATATTAATTGTTTATTAAATTAATATTAATTCAAAATTGATTTAGTGTCTTATATTTCGATATTTTCTTATTTCCACTTCATTATTTTCTTATTTCTCATTTTAATATTAGAAGGTAAACAGAAGTTGATAATATTTTGAACAGGGATTTAGAGTTTCTCAGTAAATGTAGGAGAATAACCTCTAAAAGCAGCGATTAGAACATCGAAATAAATCGGAACGAGTTAGAATCGATAAAAGGTATTCTGGGCGGGTGTAGGGGTTGGTGTCGCCGATCCGAACAATTAGCAATAAAATAATCTTATTACAGGCGATTTTTTTTAATATCTGGCCGTGTATTGCGTCTGAAATAATTATAAAGAAAAATATTTACCACTGTATACAATGTATACAAGAAATAAATGTACCGTAAAATAGACAACAATGAAATGTCCATAACAACTGAAGAAGTAGCCATTAACAGCACTTTAATAAGTGTTCTATACTATAAAGTCCCTAGGCCTTCTTCTTTTCAGACGCTTTGATTCTTTTTAAGGGAATCGAGTGAGAATCAAGTCTTGTTTGGTTCAAATTTGCAACATATGCAACATTTAGATCGTTGCGGATAATCTTGTTTGTGTCATAATACGGAGCATTGAGAATATTACGAAGGATTTTCTATTGTAAGGATTGGATTGGATGGAGAAGAATTGGAAAGTTTAGTGGAGCGACAATGCTCCAATTCGTATGCTTAAATAGGTATTGTCATTGTAATAAGTCTTTTGTAATTAATTGGGAGCTTTGAAGGCTTGTCCAGTAATTGTTGGAGCAGACGTTAAAGAAAAATTAAATTATACACACGATTTATAAAAATGAATAATTTTGTATAATACAATTATATTTTTAAAATAAAATTTATAAGTGATAAATAGAGTAAGAAAAAAATAATGACAGCTAACAGGGCGTACTTCGCAAATATAAAACTTTTTAAAAGTAGCCTATTGTCTCAAACCACGAAGGTGCGGGCTGAATATAACCTTAGTTCGTCCAGTCCTAGCGAATGGAGCGGAGACGTGGACTTTAACCACCGTAATAAAAAATCATTTAACTTTGTTTGAACGTAAACTTTTGAGGAAAATCTATGGTCCAGTCCACGATGTACAATCAAATACGTGGAAGCTTCGATCCAATGCCGAGTTGTATTCCTTGTACAAAGATGTAAATGAAGTACATTTTATTAAAATAAGGCTTTTGGAATGGCTGGGTCAAATCATAAGAATGTCCACCAATAGAATGCCGAGCAAACTTTTGCATGGCTGTATAATTGGCAAAAAGAGAAGAGTTGGCCGACCAAGAAGACGATGGCTATAGGATCTTGAAGAAGATCAAGAGATTTTCGGTGTTACAGCATAAAAACAGAAGGCTAAGGATAGAAGCACATGGTAGGACATTGTTCAGGAAGCCTAGGCCCACACTGGGCTGTAGTGCTACGTAGTAAGTAAGTAAAGGCTTGTCCAGTAATGGTTAAGACGTTAAAGACGAATTAAATTATACACACGATTTATAATAAAAAATGAATAATTTTTGTATAATACAATTATATTTATAAAATAAAATTTATTCATAATTTTTTATGGAATATAATTTATGAAAAAAAAAAAATAATAAACACAATTATTATTTCTTTTTAAATAATAAAAAAGAAAAAAAAAAAAAAAAAAAAAACCTGAAAGTAATCTAAAACATATAAAGTAAATAAAGAAAAATAATTAATAACAAGAAATTCAGTTTTGTCTAAAAATGTGTGAAAGGTGTAGTGAATAAATCTATGTCAAAAGGCTTTCTGTTATTTATTTTCTTATTCAAAGTAAAATAACGCCATGTTTTGTTTTTATTTCTTAAAAAGAATTTTTTGACTTACGAAGCTGTCAGAAATATGTCAAATTAGATTCTGTCATATATGACCCCTAAAAATAACAAGATTCCACAGTTGGTATTGTTATACAGGGCTGTATTTGGTTAAAATGAATGGTTTTTGTGTCTACAATATTTCAATACGAAATAGAAGAAACCCAAAGGAAAATAAACTTCTTCTTTTCTATTAGGATTGATGAATTAAGTGCCACTTCTATTGAGATTATTTTATTTGAAAACTAGTTTAGAATGCTAAACATTCATCTTCAGTTCTAAAACATACACAATTTTTTTTTCAACACATCAGTACTATGTTACATAGATTATATATACTCAAGTTTTTTTAAAAAGATAAGACAAGAAATCAAGCATAGGCACTCACCTTCGAGGTAACTAAAACACTGAATTTGTGAGAAGTAAAAGGGGGTGGGGCAGGTAGGTTAAGTTAACTATAATTATATATAATCTATGTAACAGAGTACTGATGTGTTGAAAAAAAAAAATTGTATGTTATAGAACTGAAGATGAATGTTTAGCATTCCAAACTAGTTTTCATATAAAATAATCTCTATAGAAGTGGCACTTAATTCATCAATCCTTATTGTATTGATCCTTCTATATCACCATGCGTTCCTCAAGTGATTATTCTTTTCTCTTCTATAATTGTTTCCTTCTCTTTATGCCATTTTTATGTAGAGGAGCCTCTATCCAACGGAGATTTTCTTTAAATTTCTCCAATTTTCCGGAGACAGTCTTCTTCGTTGGCCGTCCTCGGGGTCCTCTACCCAACAGGTATCTTTCTGTATTGCTATTATTCATCTAGGGAATTTTCAAGTTCTAGAACATGTAATTATTCCCTTGTCATCTGATAGCACACATGGCCTCCCCTTGTTTTACTGATAATTCTGCGCAGACATTTCATCTCTGCCACTATAATTCGGCTGTATTCAAGCACAGACTTTCTTAGACGTACACCCATTTCCATTTCTGGTTCTGCATTTCTAAACGGACCGGAAGCTGATTAGTGATTCTCCATAGTTCTTCATTCGATGTGCGTTCTGGCCGCCATATTAACAGTATTTTACGCAGGCACCTACTAATGAAGGTCTACATGATTTTTTCCGTTACTTTTCTCGCTTTACTGCCACCATACAGCAGGACTGATTTCACGTTCTATTGAAAAGCCGAAATATTGTTTGATATTCTCGATATCTCTCGTTGGCCTTTACTTCTTTTGTCTTCTTGAAGTTGATCTGCATACCTATTCGGCCTTCAATTCGGCAAAAGGAGTCCATCCTACCTTGCAAGTCGCTACGAGACAGAGATCGTCCGCAAAGTCGAGATCCACCAATCTTTCCCTCAATCCCCACCAAATTCCGCGTCTTCATTCTAAAAGCGATGCTCGCATAATGCTCTTTAGTGCAATAATAAATAAAGTTGGTGGTAGCAAACCCCTGCTTCACCCCGGTTATAATCTTCGTTGGAAAGAAACCCCTTCATAGATGATTTGGCATTTGTACCCATCATATTGGCTCCCTATTGGATTAATAAGGACTGTTTAACTTCATTATCTATCTGGGATGTACTTGTCTCCTTCTCATTGATTTACACTACACCTTTATAAATTCAACTTTAAGTAAATAAACATTGACAAATAACAAATAAAATTAATTTTCTGAAATATTATGAGGTAGTAGTTAAAGTATATATTGTATTAGCGATATTGCAAACGACTGTTCCTAGGAAATATGGTCGATGATTAAGTGAGCAGAGCAACCCTAAAGACATATCAGTTTAAAGACATGAAACATAATACTTTCTTGGGGCTAAATATAAATTCTAATGAGGGCTTTAACAGCCATTAAAGTGAGAAATGAGGAAACTAGGAGTACGTAGGTTGTGCAAGAGAATGACGCAAATGATGAAATACCTTGAGGATACTTGTTAATTTTCAGGTTATTTGGTCAAAATTATACTTACAGAAGAGAGTTATAACAGTAATTATTACAATAACACAACTACGCCTAGCATTTATTAGAAATGAAATGAAAATAAATTTTATTTTGGGGCCATTCCCTCTTAATAATAATTTTAATGAACAATACAATGGCAATCTAGCTGCCGTATATAAAATTAAGGAGAAAATACAAGCAAGAGAAATATTAAAATAAAATTACTCATAAAAAAGTAATATTACATGTAATAAATATTACGTGAAATTTAAAATGAGGTAAGAAAAAAAAATGAAAAATATATCTTATCCGAAGGATATATATGTATCCTAATAATAATAATAATAATGATAATAATAATAATAATAATAATACTAATTTAAGTTATGACAAAAACAATAATACAAAATTATTACAATAGTACAAAAAAAACAACAAAAAAAAACTAAATAAAATCAAAATTATATTGTCAATATTCATATTTCAATTTACTAAATAATTCTTCCTCAATATGACAGTTAGATTGAATACCTAATAAGATGAGAGAAAGTCGGGATTTCAAGCTATTGAGAGTGAAGGATTAGCGAATGTTGGAAGGGAGGGAGTTCCAGAAATTGGATGGTCTGGAAATCAAGGAGAGTTTGAAGGATTTTATATTAAAGGGAGTTAGATAAATTTTGTGAATTGCCAGTGCAGAAATGAGAGGAACAATTTTCAATTAGGGGATAAACGTCATTAATGTATGAGCTAAATAGAGAAGGTGATACTGAGGAGCCTTGAACCACACCAGAGTCGATTGGAAGGGGGAAGCGGTTTATATCGGAGTAAAGCAAGTAGGTGTGTTTGATTGTGGTATCCAATTACAAGGTATAATGTGCGGCGAATTCGAAACGTGTTCAGGAATGGAGGACACGAGATCTTGAGTTTCGGAAGTTGATATTATATGGTAAAAGTTCTGCTGGTATAGAATTTATCATAGCGAACTGGGAGAGTGAGTATTATTCATGGAATAGGTTAAGGAGAGATAGAATTGAAACAAGAAAGAGTGCTACCCTCTTCCACGCTTATGAGGCCTGAATTTTTACACTCAGCAAATTCACTTTAAGAACAGGTGTGAATAAAATAAATCAAAGAGGAAAAAAACAAATAGAAATTATAACGTTTTTGTTCCTGATATCACTTCTTTACATGTAAGTTTTCATTATCTTTGATGTTTGTTTGTTTATTGGGCTTAACATCCTTATGTACTCCAACTAGGGTACGTAAAAACGACGGTTTATCCTACAGGTTTCCAACCTATCCTAGCCATGGTGGAAGGTCAAGATTCAGTTTTCATCGTCCGCCACGAAATAAATTTGTAGTAATCGTACTTCTCTAAATTACCATCAAGTCCCGTATGTAACTCTTATAGCTTCATCTAAACCCAATCTCACAATTATCTTCACCGCTAATCCTGTTTCAATTCTATCTCTCCTTAACCTAATCCATGAATAAATATACTCACTGCTTGCCATGTTAGTGATCAATCTATCCCATTCACAATGATAAATTCCTATACCAGCAGAACTTTTACCATGTAATATCAGCTTCCGAAACTTGGCTCAAAACCTTTTATTCCTCCCTCTTAG
>RCWM02001490.1:0-20000 GCA_003667255.2 Euschistus heros
AAAAAAAAAAAATGGTAGTTATCGCTTCTCGGCCTATTGGCTAAGATCAAAGTGTAGTATCTGTTCTTATACAGCTACTATTTTTTCGCACATCCCGATCAGTGACAAAGAGCTGCTGAAGATCGCCGAGAACATCCTACGCGCGAGGAGCGGCGATCAACACTGAGCAGTCCCCGGTGAGTAAATAGCCTTTATATATTTGTATAGGATTAGCGCTAAGCCCGCAGTGTACGTTGTACCCTGCAGAACAACAGTCGGTGTTGTTGTCCGCTGGTGATATATAAAGTAAATGTCTATTTACTTCCGCATTGAGGGTGACCACGTATTAGTGGGTCACCCTTTGCCCAAGTTATCCAGCGGGCAGCATTACACCCAGTGCCCGGTGGCCGGCTGTGGCAAGGAGTACACCAACAGCACATGGACTGCGGGCTTACAATCAGTAATGCGCCACGTCTCCGCAGGGCACCGCCTCCCAGGCATCAAGCCGCGCCATTTCTGCCGCATATGCAACAGGTATATTGAAGAGCGGCCCAAGATTACGACGCACCCGTGTTTAGAGAACGCGGTTGCTCCGTTGGTAAATATGGCAGGGCCCGCTTGGGAGTGCGAGAGGTGCGGAGACGTATTTCCGACCTCAAGGGGGCTGCAGAACCACGCAGCACTGACGCATGCACCGAGGCCCACACCAACAGAAATGCCGGCAACCGATAGTGAGCCCAATAGAAGGGTCACCCGCAGCGCCCACCGTAGTGCTAACATGGGCCAGTCCTCTCGTACCTGTGAGAGACCACCGAGCCCAGTCGAAGAGGAGGAGGATGGAGTGCGGGAGGCTGCAGTAGTGGAAGCCGTGAACATAAATTCAACAGAAGAAATGGCGACCACTGCTGTGGCTGTGTCATCCCCGGCTCCACAACAGATGGAGGAGCGAGAAGGGCTGGTGACGACAGGTGAGATACGGGACGAGGGACTGAGAGGTACAATAGGCGGGGACCCAGGTGCAGCAGCCACAAACAGGGCGCCCTCAAGAAGAGGAGCTCCAGTAGAAGAAGAGGAGGACGTCCTGCTAAAAGAGCTGATGAATGAACTTGGGGAGGTTCATGCAAAGGAAGTAGAAGATGGAGCCTGGGTGGCTTTCGAGGGGATCATGAAGAGAATTTATGATAGGGTCCGCCTCATATGTAAGATCAGGCTGAAGGAGAGAAGAGGGCCAGGGAGGCGGACCATAGACCCCCTCGGACCCCAGCGCCATCCAGAGACTATATAGGCTGAACAGAAGAAAGGCCGTGAGGATGGTGCTGGGAGAGTCACCCGTAGAGTGTAACCTCCCCATCGAACGAATGGCTGCACATCTGGAGGGAGTGGAGACGGGGGACTTTGACCCCAGTGTTCTTGAAGGGGTTAAGAGAGCGGAAGAGGCGGTCATCATGACATCATTTTCGCCAGAGGAAGTGTATGACCGCCTCAGAAGGTTTGAGAATTCCGCCCCTGGGGAGGATGGTATAGATTATAGGTCCTGGAAGAAAGTGGACCCTCGAGGTAAGCTTCTGGCCACAATATTTAATATATGCCTGAAGCACCGCAGGGTCCCAGATGACTGGAAGGAGTCCAGGACTATTTTCCTCCCCAAGGTAAAGTCCCCCGAGAAGGAAAGCGATTGGAGACCCATAGCCCTTACCAGGACGATTTATAAGATTTATGCCGGAGTTCTGGCAGAGAGAGTGACGTCCTGGTGTGGGGTGCATGGGGTCATATCTCCCTTCCAGAAGGGGTTCACTGCGCATGACGGGGTGTTCGAACACAACTATGTGCTCCGTCAGCGAATGGTTGCGGCGAGAAAGGACAGGAAGGAGCTCTGCGCTGCATGGCTGGACATTACCGATGCGTTCGGAGCGATTCCACACGCTTGCATCGCCGGAGCACTGGAGACAAGAGGGGCGGGTGTTGCGCTGGTGGAGATCATAAGAGACCTCTACACAGATTCCTACACCAGCGTGAGCTCGTCCAATGGATGGTCGGATCCCATCAGGATGCGTAGAGGCATTAAGCAAGGATGCCCTTTGAGCGGGCTGCTCTTCATCCTGGGGATCGACCACGTAATAGAAAAGTTAAACTCCGGTGATGACCACACGGTACTGGCATATGCAGACGACATCGCCCTACTCTCCCCCGATCCTGAAGGCCTCCAGAGATTGATCGACGAAGCGGCGGGGGCCTTTAGCAAGATAGGGTTACGGATCAACCCCGCGAAGTGCAAGACAATGCACTTATCAGGAAAGGCACCAGTGGGGATCCGGGAAACCCGGTTTAGTGTTGGGGGAGATGAAATTGATATACTGAAGGAGGGCGAGGAGCAGAGCTTCCTGGGCAACCCGGTTGGATTCCGGGCGGTGCACCCCAAGGCGGATATGGAGGAAATTCTGACAAAGGCGAAGGGTATCCTGACATCAAAACTGGCCCCGTGGCAGAAGATCGACGCCCTGAGGACATTCGTGTACCCGTCCCTGGGATTTCAGATGAGAAATGGACACTATCCCAAGGGAGAGTGGACGCGGATGGACGAACTGGTCAGGGCAGACCTCAAGAGAGTGCTCGACCTGCCAGCAGAGGCGTCTAATGAATATTTATACGGGGCCAGATCCGAGGGCCTGTGTGGCATCCCCATCGCTGCGGAGGAGAGCGATCTGGCACTCATCGACGGAGCATTCAAGCTACTAACGACCAAGGACGAGAAGCTCCGTCGAATGGCTAGTTTGGACCTCCTGAGCTCTACGGAGGCAAGGACCAGGATAGGTCACCAACCCGAACCTCAAGCATTTCTCTCAGGGTTGGTGACGAATGGTATGCGGGAGAGGTCTAGCCAGGTGTCGGATTGCTGGACAAGAGGGAGACAGGCCTCCCAGCGAATGGGCGTCCAATGGGATATCCAGGAGGACGTACCAGCGGTTACATATGGGGATGTCACTGTAAGAGCGCACGAAAGGCATCGGCTCATCAGGACCCTTCGACAGAAGAAGCAGCTGGAGAGGGGCGAGGCACTCAGACAGAAGGCTGTACAAGGAAGAGTACCAGAGTGCCTCAAGGATTCCCCAGATTCCAGTCATTTCCTCCAAACCGGCGAATTTCTCTCCTTTGCCGACTGGCGGTTCATCCACCGAGCCAGATTACAGCTGGTCCCCCTGAATGGACATCGGAGGTACGGGGTTGACCAGGATAAGAGTTGCAGGCGGTGCACGTTTGCCAACGAGTGCCTGGCTCATGTTATTGGGCAGTGCAACGTGCACGCAGTTCTTCGCCAGAGGAGGCATGATGCCATTGTTGATAGGATTGAGGCGACGGCGAAGAACCGACGATATGGAATCGTCGGTAAGAACCAGGCAGTAGACGATTCCGGCCTGCGACCAGATCTTGTGGTGGCGAAGGGTGACAAAGCTATAATCATTGATGTCACTGTCCCCTTCGAGAACCGCCAAGAAGCTTTGGATTCGGCAAGGAGAAGGAAGGAAGAGAAATACGCTGCCCTGAAGTCCTCCCTGCGGAGCAGATATAGGGAGGTGAAGATTTCCCCCCATAGTAGTGGGCGCCCTGGGAACGTGGGACCCCAGCAATGATAGGCACTTGAGGGGCATCACCACTGGGGCGTACCTGAAGAAGATGAAGAGGCTGGTCACATGTGAGACCATAGCCTGGTCCAGGTGCATATATATGGAGCACCTGTCGGGCCGGATTCAACGACCCTACAGGTGGCACCGACCCGAGGAGAGCCAGGCGCAACGGGAAGAGGGACCAGCCTTGGAAGCAAGAATGGGGGAAGAAGAAGACCGCCGAGACGAAGAGGCGGTAGGGCAGGCGGCGCCGGAGCCGTCGACTTCAAGGGATCATCCCGGAGGAGTCGAAAGGGAAGCGTCAGAGGTCACTGGTCGGTGTTAGGCCGGGAAGCGTTATGTGGTCCAGTCCGGATGATAGAGAGCTAGAAATACAGGCTTAAAGAAAAATGAAGAAACTGGACCACATATGTATATAGTGAAAATGTAATTGATTTAATATTATTGCTATTGTATCTTTCGTTATTGTTGTTATATATCTTTTATTGAATGTTTTTTGAAGAATAGTGAAGAAATGAATTATAACCTATATTATTATGCCTGTAATTTCTTTTTAAAAATAAATCTTTATATCTGTTCTTATCAGCTTAATCTCTGGTACGACCCTCATCGAGGGTCCAGAAGATTAAACTGATTTTTGGAAAATGACGGAGTGCTAGGGGCTTGCTCCACCTCTGTCGCGGGTTGACCCGGTATTGCAGTACCTCCGGGAACGGCCCATTTAAATATATTTCACTCAAATGTAGAGGTGGGCAAAGTAGTTCCTTTTAGGGAATAGTTCCTTTTGAACTAGTTCATTAGAATGAACTAGTTCAATGAACTACTTAGTTCATTTTTCAAAAGAACTATATAAATACTGAACTAAGAGAGGAATTGAACTATGGAAAAAAAGGAGGGAACTGAGATGTCAAATGAACTAGAAAGGTTATAGAAAAAATAAAAAAAACCTCTTAACTTTTTTATTTACATTTTTTTATATTTATGATATATTTACATAGATTACACTTATTTTCTATATCTTTTATTAACATCTATATGATATATATTTTATATCATATTTAGATGTTAATGAGATATATTTTCTATATCTTTTATTAACATCATCTGTATGAAACTAAATCTTTCATCGTAATATTCCCTGATTTCCAGCAATCTGATTAACTTGAAAATTTGCACATGTTTCAAGGACCAATGACAATACAGTAATTGCACAACTTTCTTTTAATATTCTCACTTAGTCTAGTTTAAATGATCCCCAAAATGGGGGCCAGTCTTGCAAAAGCTGGATCAGTAGGTTTTATGTTTTTATATGGACCAGATGGGTTCTGAGATTACAATATCAAAAATGAAACTTAATTTGATTAGGGGAAAATGCTTTGGGGGGGGGGGGGGCAAAAAAACTCAAACTTTTTTCAGATTCTAGAAAAAACATAGAAAAATGGTTTCATCGTAAATGTTATATTTAAAAAACTTAAGTTTATTAAATTGTGTGTCTAAAGACACCCCTTAAGCTGAATTAGATTTGGGGGTTAAGCTACAATCCATTGTCAAACATCAACGAAATTTGCAAACTTACAAAAAATGTTAGTTTAGGTCATGTTTAATAGTCCATCACACAGAAATAGCTAATCTAATCAATGAATGTTGTATACTAAAAGTTGTAGATCATTACATTGTGAGCAAAACAGGATTTTTAAAGCAAAAAATTGTCCATTTCTATTCTGAGATATGTCAAAAAAAAAACCAACAATTATTGGTTGAATTTGGATAAACTTATTCCAAACAAATCATGAATAATGAACTTTAAGAATACTACGAATTGTAATAAAAAGTGTTAGGAACTTAGGTTCAGTTAAGTTTCTCTTATTCCATTTGTTCTTTTCAGAACTAATGGAATAAGAGTTTCGTTGAGTTTTAAAAAAAAAAAACAACAAAACACAACAATAGAAATAGAATATAGACGTCCAGACGTAGTAAGAGCAATATGGAGGTTGCTTGTTCAAGCTTCTTTACGTCCTTCGGCTGAGGACACGACAAAACACGATTCTACCCGAATTGATGAACTAAGTGACGACGAACTACCTAGTTCACTTAGTTCATTTAGCTACCTAGTTCGTTTAGTTCAGTAGTTCCTTAGGTCCGACGGATCCCTGTCCGAGTGGTGGGGTAAATGAACTATAGTTCAATGAACTATAGTTCGAACTACCTAGTTCACTTAGTTCATTTAGCTACCTAGTTCGTTTAGTTCAGTAGTTCCTTAGGTCCGACGGATCCCTGTCCGAGTGGTGGGGTAAATGAACTATAGTTCACCAAAACAGAGATCGGTCTTTATAGTTCATTTAAATGAACTAGTTCAATGAACTAGTTCGTTCACGAACTACTCATCTCTACTCAAATGTAAATCAACTGATTTTCTGATCTTAATATATATAAGAGGAAAATGTAATATTCATAGTCTGTGTAATAATTTGTCCACCCGGCTTATGAGTCCAGATTCCACGATCCATTCATTATACATTCATCCATATAACCTTATAGAATAGACGCGTGTTGCATTCAAAAGATAATATAGAAGATATTAATCAGATGTATCAGCATTCGCGGAAGATGTTAAGAATTAATAAATTCTTTAGATCGACAAAAATTTTCACATGCAACTTTGAATTTTTATCGTCATGTCATATTGGATCTAACTTGCGTTCTGTGTTCATTGTCACTAAATCCAGTCTTAAAATTATCAACCGATGGTTTTACAAATTTTAATATAAATATAAACATCCGATAGCCCGATATTAATTGGAAGTAGATAGTGCATACTCTCTGGCTTAAATTTTGATGAATACAATATATCAAGTACATTATTAGTTTATTTTTATTATCTGTAGGTAGTCACCTGTGAATAGTGTGGTAAGTGCTATTTTGCAAACTTTGTCTTATCTTTATTATCTGATTATCTTTATCTCTTATGTGTAGATGTGTAAATCCTCGATTCCCTTTCCAATATCGCAGGTGTAAACTAATTTTCATAAAAATTCGCCCAAAGTCATTCAAAAGTTCAAATAGTAATATATTAAATATACTAATATAACCCAACTCCTTCAAAACAATTTTTTTTTTTAAATGTTACTTGATAACTCCCTTGGCTGTGATCTTTTTTTAAATCATTGTTTAAAACCTATTTTCAGTTTCATAAAAATTTTTTATTTATATGTTAATAAAAATGTATCTAGGAAGTATCATTCTCAGATTTTAAATCATGCCTAGTTTTCTTTTTATAAGCCTTATATATGATTTGGATATTACCCTGTTACTTATTGATATCACCACACATCCATCTTAAAAAGGCAATTTGCTGAGGAAATGCTGTTTATGAAAAGCAGGAACAGGGCAATAAACGAGTCGAGGACTTCATGAAGGTGACCATGGTATCATTTATGGGGCTGCCCTTGAGCCAACACCAGTGATTCTTCTCTACAGAATTAGTTTATTGACTCACCGATATGAAACATTTGGACCAAGGTTCATAAAAATGCTCTCGTCCTAAAGTTAAAAGGATTTTTTTTAATCCATGCTGATGAAGAGTACTACTTCCCAATTTTATTTAAGTTTTTCCTCATGTTCTTACCCAGATAACCCATTTGAGGTTTGTGATAAAAAATTAAAAACCCTTATTCCAAGAAAAAAAAATATATGTTGATAAATATTTAAAAAAAAAGACTAAATTCCATGAAATTCCCATGGGTGGTTCTAGAATGCTGTGAAACCCTTTATTTCTGACATGAAAGCTGATTTTTCCTTAATAGATATTTTATTGATCAATATGAAATATGCAGATTGTTTTATGAAAATCATCTAAACTCACCCCAAAGTCCTCATCCCTCCATTCCAAAACAAAATGCATGCAGATTCAGGTCCTGGCTCCATGGTCAAGTATCATAGGTGCAAACCAATTCTCATAAAAATCTCCTCAAGTCAGTCGAAAGTCGTCATAGTTCTACACTCTCTGAAATGGGGGTAAGTTCCTTAATATTTATAAGTATTATTTTCTAAATATGAAATAGAATATCATATTTTATGATGGTGAACTATTTCAAATATTAAAACAACTATGATATTGTAGTGTTCATAACTTGTACCAACCAATATTGATAGATTTTAAGTGCCTGATTAATATATATTATTTTAAATTTTAAAAATGTTATAAATAAAATTCGTTTGGATACATAAATATTTATTTTTTTTTATAGTAGAATAAAATACTTATGTATGTACTTACTTTTTCCCTACATATTAACCATTGTGATGTAATTTACCTCTCAGGTACAGATTTGTATTATCAAAAGATAATAAAATATTTTTCATTATTATTATTATTATTATTTTTTTTTTCTCAAAAAATTATTATTAAACATTATTATTTATATAAAATACATACGTAAGTATTATATAAAATGATAATGTATGTACTTACTGTTTTCCCTATATATTAACCATTTTGATGTACTTTACCTCTCAGGTAGAGATTTGTATTATCAAAAGATAATGAAATATTTTTCATTATTATTATTATTATTTATTTATTTATTTTATTTTATTTTATTTGTTTATTTTTTTTTTTATAATATGATGTTACTTAATATTTTTTTTTCTTCCTTGTTACCAACGCCTGAAACTCAGTAAAGCACTTGGACGTTCATAGTGGAGGTATTCTCTGTATAATAAAAGGATAGGATAACAAGCATGTAATAATAATGTTTAATAATAATAATAATTATCGAGAAATAAAAAAAAAAAAAAAAATTTACTCTTATTTTTTGAAACCATTTAAATTTAAAACAAGCGTCACTTATATTATTATATAAAGCTCATTTCATAGTAGAGCCAGATGCAGTCGCTGCCCACGTGTTGTTTCATGGAGATAGTTCGGATATTCGCTGGGAGGGCGCAGCACAGACGTGACTGTGCGGTGGAAAACTGTTACAGATTTTTCATTTATAATAACTTCCTGTCATTCCAAATCGCATTAAGTTATTTAGGAAGGACCGGGGCGAAGGTCCTGCCAATATACGTGATGATATACGCGATATAGTCGATTTTTGAGAGGTTATGTTTGGATATCGGGGCGCCGCTTGCTCTCACCGTTATAATGAGACTTTAGTTAATCAAATTAGGGTTCGGAGAATTGGTAGTTATCGCTTCTCGGCCTATTGGCTAAGATCAAAGTGTAGTATCTGTTCTTATCAGCTTAATCTCTGGTACGACCCTCATCGAGGGTCCAGAAGATTAAACTGATTTTTGGAAAATGACGGAGTGCTAGGGGCTTGCTCCACCTCTGTCGCGGGTTGACCCGGTATTGCAGTACCTCCGGGAACGGCCCATTTAAATATATTTCACTCAAATGTAGAGGTGGGCAAAGTAGTTCCTTTTAGGGAATAGTTCCTTTTGAACTAGTTCATTAGAATGAACTAGTTCAATGAACTACTTAGTTCATTTTTCAAAAGAACTATATAAATACTGAACTAAGAGAGGAATTGAACTATGGAAAAAAAGGAGGGAACTGAGATGTCAAATGAACTAGAAAGGTTATAGAAAAAATAAAAAAACCTCTTAACTTTTTTATTTACATTTTTTTATATTTATGATATATTTACATAGATTACACTTATTTTCTATATCTTTTATTAACATCTATATGATATATATTTTATATCATATTTAGATGTTAATGAGATATATTTTCTATATCTTTTATTAACATCATCTGTATGAAACTAAATCTTTCATCGTAATATTCCCTGATTTCCAGCAATCTGATTAACTTGAAAATTTGCACATGTTTCAAGGACCAATGACAATACAGTAATTGCACAACTTTCTTTTAATATTCTCACTTAGTCTAGTTTAAATGATCCCCAAAATGGGGGCCAGTCTTGCAAAAGCTGGATCAGTAGGTTTTATGTTTTTATATGGACCAGATGGGTTCTGAGATTACAATATCAAAAATGAAACTTAATTTGATTAGGGGAAAATGCTTTGGGGGGGGGGGGGGGGGGGCAAAAAACTCAAACTTTTTTCAGATTCTAGAAAAAACATAGAAAAATGGTTTCATCGTAAATGTTATATTTAAAAAACTTAAGTTTATTAAATTGTGTGTCTAAAGACACCCCTTAAGCTGAATTAGATTTGGGGGTTAAGCTACAATCCATTGTCAAACATCAACGAAATTTGCAAACTTACAAAAAATGTTAGTTTAGGTCATGTTTAATAGTCCATCACACAGAAATAGCTAATCTAATCAATGAATGTTGTATACTAAAAGTTGTAGATCATTACATTGTGAGCAAAACAGGATTTTTAAAGCAAAAAATTGTCCATTTCTATTCTGAGATATGTCAAAAAACCAACAATTATTGGTTGAATTTGGATAAACTTATTCCAAACAAATCATGAATAATGAACTTTAAGAATACTACGAATTGTAATAAAAAGTGTTAGGAACTTAGGTTCAGTTAAGTTTCTCTTATTCCATTTGTTCTTTTCAGAACTAATGGAATAAGAGTTTCGTTGAGTTTTTAAAAAAACAACAAAACACAACAATAGAAATAGAATATAGACGTCCAGACGTAGTAAGAGCAATATGGAGGTTGCTTGTTCAAGCTTCTTTACGTCCTTCGGCTGAGGACACGACAAAACACGATTCTACCCGAATTGATGAACTAAGTGACGACGAACTACCTAGTTCACTTAGTTCATTTAGCTACCTAGTTCGTTTAGTTCAGTAGTTCCTTAGGTCCGACGGATCCCTGTCCGAGTGGTGGGGTAAATGAACTATAGTTCAATGAACTATAGTTCGAACTACCTAGTTCACTTAGTTCATTTAGCTACCTAGTTCGTTTAGTTCAGTAGTTCCTTAGGTCCGACGGATCCCTGTCCGAGTGGTGGGGTAAATGAACTATAGTTCACCAAAACAGAGATCGGTCTTTATAGTTCATTTAAATGAACTAGTTCAATGAACTAGTTCGTTCACGAACTACTCATCTCTACTCAAATGTAAATCAACTGATTTTCTGATCTTAATATATATAAGAGGAAAATGTAATATTCATAGTCTGTGTAATAATTTGTCCACCCGGCTTATGAGTCCAGATTCCACGATCCATTCATTATACATTCATCCATATAACCTTATAGAATAGACGCGTGTTGCATTCAAAAGATAATATAGAAGATATTAATCAGATGTATCAGCATTCGCGGAAGATGTTAAGAATTAATAAATTCTTTAGATCGACAAAAATTTTCACATGCAACTTTGAATTTTTATCGTCATGTCATATTGGATCTAACTTGCGTTCTGTGTTCATTGTCACTAAATCCAGTCTTAAAATTATCAACCGATGGTTTTACAAATTTTAATATAAATATAAACATCCGATAGCCCGATATTAATTGGAAGTAGATAGTGCATACTCTCTGGCTTAAATTTTGATGAATACAATATATCAAGTACATTATTAGTTTATTTTTATTATCTGTAGGTAGTCACCTGTGAATAGTGTGGTAAGTGCTATTTTGCAAACTTTGTCTTATCTTTATTATCTGATTATCTTTATCTCTTATGTGTAGATGTGTAAATCCTCGATTCCCTTTCCAATATCGCAGGTGTAAACTAATTTTCATAAAAATTCGCCCAAAGTCATTCAAAAGTTCAAATAGTAATATATTAAATATACTAATATAACCCAACTCCTTCAAAACAATTTTTTTTTTAAATGTTACTTGATAACTCCCTTGGCTGTGATCTTTTTTTAAATCATTGTTTAAAACCTATTTTCAGTTTCATAAAAATTTTTTATTTATATGTTAATAAAAATGTATCTAGGAAGTATCATTCTCAGATTTTAAATCATGCCTAGTTTTCTTTTTATAAGCCTTATATATGATTTGGATATTACCCTGTTACTTATTGATATCACCACACATCCATCTTAAAAAGGCAATTTGCTGAGGAAATGCTGTTTATGAAAAGCAGGAACAGGGCAATAAACGAGTCGAGGACTTCATGAAGGTGACCATGGTATCATTTATGGGGCTGCCCTTGAGCCAACACCAGTGATTCTTCTCTACAGAATTAGTTTATTGACTCACCGATATGAAACATTTAGACCAAGGTTCATAAAAATGCTCTCGTCCTAAAGTTAAAAGGATTTTTTTAATCCATGCTGATGAAGAGTACTACTTCCCAATTTTATTTAAGTTTTTCCTCATGTTCTTACCCAGATAACCCATTTGAGGTTTGTGATAAAAAATTAAAAACCCTTATTCCAAGAAAAAAAAAATATATGTTGATAAATATTTAAAAAAAAAAAGACTAAATTCCATGAAATTCCCATGGGTGGTTCTAGAATGCTGTGAAACCCTTTATTTCTGACATGAAAGCTGATTTTTCCTTAATAGATATTTTATTGATCAATATGAAATATGCAGATTGTTTTATGAAAATCATCTAAACTCACCCCAAAGTCCTCATCCCTCCATTTCCAAAACAAATGCATGCAGATTCAGGTCCTGGCTCCATGGTCAAGTATCATAGGTGCAAACCAATTCTCATAAAAATCTCCTCAAGTCAGTCGAAAGTCGTCATAGTTCTACACTCTCTGAAATGGGGGTAAGTTCCTTAATATTTATAAGTATTATTTTCTAAATATGAAATAGAATATCATATTTTATGATGGTGAATTATTTCAAATATTAAAACAACTATGATATTGTAGTGTTCATAACTTGTACCAACCAATATTGATAGATTTTAAGTGCCTGATTAATATATATTATTTTAAATTTTAAAAATGTTATAAATAAAATTCGTTTGGATACATAAATATTTATTTTTTTATAGTAGAATAAAATACTTATGTATGTACTTACTTTTTCCCTACATATTAACCATTGTGATGTAATTTACCTCTCAGGTACAGATTTGTATTATCAAAAGATAATAAAATATTTTTCATTATTATTATTATTATTATTTTTTTTTCTCAAAAAATTATTATTAAACATTATTATTTATATAAAATACATACGTAAGTATTATATAAAATGATAATGTATGTACTTACTGTTTTCCCTATATATTAACCATTTTGATGTACTTTACCTCTCAGGTAGAGATTTGTATTATCAAAAGATAATGAAATATTTTTCATTATTATTATTATTATTTTTATTTATTTATTTTATTTTATTTTATTTGTTTATTTTTTTTTTTATAATATGATGTTACTTAATATTTTTTTTTCTTCCTTGTTACCAACGCCTGAAACTCAGTAAAGCACTTGGACGTTCATAGTGGAGGTATTCTCTGTATAATAAAAGGATAGGATAACAAGCATGTAATAATAATGTTTAATAATAATAATTATCGAGAAATAAAAAAAAAAAAAAAAATTTACTCTTATTTTTTGAAACCATTTAAATTTAAAACAAGCGTCACTTATATTATTATATAAAGCTCATTTCATAGTAGAGCCAGATGCAGTCGCTGCCCCACGTGTTGTTTCATGGAGATAGTTCGGATATTCGCTGGGAGGGCGCAGCACAGACGTGACTGTGCGGTGGAAAACTGTTACAGATTTTTCATTTATAATAACTTTCTGTCATTCCAAATCGCATTAAGTTATTTAGGAAGGACCGGGGCGAAGGTCCTGCCAATATACGTGATGATATACGCGATATAGTCGATTTTTGAGAGGTTATGTTTGGATATCGGGGCGCCGCTTGCTCTCACCGTTATAATGAGACTTTAGTTAATCAAATTAGGGTTCGGAGAATTGGTAGTTATCGCTTCTCGGCCTATTGGCTAAGATCAAAGTGTAGTATCTGTTCTTATCAGCTTAATCTCTGGTACGACCCTCATCGAGGGTCCAGAAGATTAAACTGATTTTTGGAAAATGACGGAGTGCTAGGGGCTTGCTCCACCTCTGTCGCGGGTTGACCCGGTATTGCAGTACCTCCGGGAACGGCCCATTTAAATATATTTCACTCAAATGTAGAGGTGGGCAAAGTAGTTCCTTTTAGGGAATAGTTCCTTTTGAACTAGTTCATTAGAATGAACTAGTTCAAATGAACTACTTAGTTCATTTTTCAAAAGAACTATATAAATACTGAACTAAGAGAGGAATTGAACTATGGAAAAAAAAGGAGGGAACTGAGATGTCAAATGAACTAGAAAGGTTATAGAAAAAATAAAAAAACCTCTTAACTTTTTTATTTACATTTTTTTATATTTATGATATATTTACATAGATTACACTTATTTTCTATATCTTTTATTAACATCTATATGATATATATTTTATATCATATTTAGATGTTAATGAGATATATTTTCTATATCTTTTATTAACATCATCTGTATGAAACTAAATCTTTCATCGTAATATTCCCTGATTTCCAGCAATCTGATTAACTTGAAAATTTGCACATGTTTCAAGGACCAATGACAATACAGTAATTGCACAACTTTCTTTTAATATTCTCACTTAGTCTAGTTTAAATGATCCCCAAAATGGGGGCCAGTCTTGCAAAAGCTGGATCAGTAGGTTTTATGTTTTTATATGGACCAGATGGGTTCTGAGATTACAATATCAAAAATGAAACTTAATTTGATTAGGGGAAAATGCTTTTGGGGGGGGGGGGGGGGGGGGGCAAAAAACTCAAACTTTTTTCAGATTCTAGAAAAAACATAGAAAAATGGTTTCATCGTAAATGTTATATTTAAAAAACTTAAGTTTATTAAATTGTGTGTCTAAAGACACCCCTTAAGCTGAATTAGATTTGGGGGTTAAGCTACAATCCATTGTCAAACATCAACGAAATTTGCAAACTTACAAAAAATGTTAGTTTAGGTCATGTTTAATAGTCCATCACACAGAAATAGCTAATCTAATCAATGAATGTTGTATACTAAAAGTTGTAGATCATTACATTGTGAGCAAAACAGGATTTTTAAAGCAAAAAATTGTCCATTTCTATTCTGAGATATGTCAAAAAACCAACAATTATTGGTTGAATTTGGATAAACTTATTCCAAACAAATCATGAATAATGAACTTTAAGAATACTACGAATTGTAATAAAAAGTGTTAGGAACTTAGGTTCAGTTAAGTTTCTCTTATTCCATTTGTTCTTTTCAGAACTAATGGAATAAGAGTTTCGTTGAGTTTTTAAAAAAACAACAAAACACAACAATAGAAATAGAATATAGACGTCCAGACGTAGTAAGAGCAATATGGAGGTTGCTTGTTCAAGCTTCTTTACGTCCTTCGGCTGAGGACACGACAAAACACGATTCTACCCGAATTGATGAACTAAGTGACGACGAACTACCTAGTTCACTTAGTTCATTTAGCTACCTAGTTCGTTTAGTTCAGTAGTTCCTTAGGTCCGACGGATCCCTGTCCGAGTGGTGGGGTAAATGAACTATAGTTCAATGAACTATAGTTCGAACTACCTAGTTCACTTAGTTCATTTAGCTACCTAGTTCGTTTAGTTCAGTAGTTCCTTAGGTCCGACGGATCCCTGTCCGAGTGGTGGGGTAAATGAACTATAGTTCACCAAAACAGAGATCGGTCTTTATAGTTCATTTAAATGAACTAGTTCAATGAACTAGTTCGTTCACGAACTACTCATCTCTACTCAAATGTAAATCAACTGATTTTCTGATCTTAATATATATAAGAGGAAAATGTAATATTCATAGTCTGTGTAATAATTTGTCCACCCGGCTTATGAGTCCAGATTCCACGATCCATTCATTATACATTCATCCATATAACCTTATAGAATAGACGCGTGTTGCATTCAAAAGATAATATAGAAGATATTAATCAGATGTATCAGCATTCGCGGAAGATGTTAAGAATTAATAAATTCTTTAGATCGACAAAAATTTTCACATGCAACTTTGAATTTTTATCGTCATGTCATATTGGATCTAACTTGCGTTCTGTGTTCATTGTCACTAAATCCAGTCTTAAAATTATCAACCGATGGTTTTACAAATTTTAATATAAATATAAACATCCGATAGCCCGATATTAATTGGAAGTAGATAGTGCATACTCTCTGGCTTAAATTTTGATGAATACAATATATCAAGTACATTATTAGTTTATTTTTATTATCTGTAGGTAGTCACCTGTGAATAGTGTGGTAAGTGCTATTTTGCAAACTTTGTCTTATCTTTATTATCTGATTATCTTTATCTCTTATGTGTAGATGTGTAAATCCTCGATTCCCTTTCCAATATCGCAGGTGTAAACTAATTTTCATAAAAATTCGCCCAAAGTCATTCAAAAGTTCAAATAGTAATATATTAAATATACTAATATATAACCCAACTCCTTCAAAACAATTTTTTTTTTAAATGTTACTTGATAACTCCCTTGGCTGTGATCTTTTTTTAAATCATTGTTTAAAACCTATTTTCAGTTTCATAAAAATTTTTTATTTATATGTTAATAAAAATGTATCTAGGAAGTATCATTCTCAGATTTTAAATCATGCCTAGTTTTCTTTTTATAAGCCTTATATATGATTTGGATATTACCCTGTTACTTATTGATATCACCACACATCCATCTTAAAAAGGCAATTTGCTGAGGAAATGCTGTTTATGAAAAGCAGGAACAGGGCAATAAACGAGTCGAGGACTTCATGAAGGTGACCATGGTATCATTTATGGGGCTGCCCTTGAGCCAACACCAGTGATTCTTCTCTACAGAATTAGTTTATTGACTCACCGATATGAAACATTTGGACCAAGGTTCATAAAAATGCTCTCGTCCTAAAGTTAAAAGGATTTTTTTTAATCCATGCTGATGAAGAGTACTACTTCCCAATTTTATTTAAGTTTTTCCTCATGTTCTTACCCAGATAACCCATTTGAGGTTTGTGATAAAAAATTAAAAAACCCTTATTTCCAAGAAAAAAAAAATATATGTTGATAAATATTTAAAAAAAAAGACTAAATTCCATGAAATTCCCATGGGTGGTTCTAGAATGCTGTGAAACCCTTTATTTCTGACATGAAAGCTGATTTTTCCTTAATAGATATTTTATTGATCAATATGAAATATGCAGATTGTTTTATGAAAATCATCTAAACTCACCCCAAAGTCCTCATCCCTCCATTTCCAAAACAAATGCATGCAGATTCAGGTCCTGGCTCCATGGTCAAGTATCATAGGTGCAAACCAATTCTCATAAAAATCTCCTCAAGTCAGTCGAAAGTCGTCATAGTTCTACACTCTCTGAAATGGGGGTAAGTTCCTTAATATTTATAAGTATTATTTTCTAAATATGAAATAGAATATCATATTTTATGATGGTGAACTATTTCAAATATTTAAAACAACTATGATATTGTAGTGTTCATAACTTGTACCAACCAATATTGATAGATTTTAAGTGCCTGATTAATATATATTATTTTAAATTTTAAAAATGTTATAAATAAAATTCGTTTGGATACATAAATATTTATTTTTTTATAGTAGAATAAAATACTTATGTATGTACTTACTTTTTCCCTACATATTAACCATTGTGATGTAATTTACCTCTCAGGTACAGATTTGTATTATCAAAAGATAATAAAATATTTTTCATTATTATTATTATTATTATTTTTTTTTCTCAAAAAATTATTATTAAACATTATTATTTATATAAAATACATACGTAAGTATTATATAAAATGATAATGTATGTACTTACTGTTTTCCCTATATATTAACCATTTTGATGTACTTTACCTCTCAGGTAGAGATTTGTATTATCAAAAGATAATGAAATATTTTTCATTATTATTATTATTATTTATTTATTTATTTTATTTTATTTTATTTGTTTATTTTTTTTTTTTATAATATGATGTTACTTAATATTTTTTTTTCTTCCTTGTTACCAACGCCTGAAACTCAGTAAAGCACTTGGACGTTCATAGTGGAGGTATTCTCTGTATAATAAAAGGATAGGATAACAAGCATGTAATAATAATGTTTAATAATAATAATTATCGAGAAATAAAAAAAAAAAAAAAAATTTACTCTTATTTTTTGAAACCATTTAAATTTAAAACAAGCGTCACTTATATTATTATATAAAGCTCATTTCATAGTAGAGCCAGATGCAGTCGCTGCCCCACGTGTTGTTTCATGGAGATAGTTCGGATATTCGCTGGGAGGGCGCAGCACAGACGTGACTGTGCGGTGGAAAACTGTTACAGATTTTTCATTTATAATAACTTCCTGTCATTCCAAATCGCATTAAGTTATTTAGGAAGGACCGGGGCGAAGGTCCTGCCAATATACGTGATGATATACGCGATATAGTCGATTTTTGAGAGGTTATGTTTGGATATCGGGGCGCCGCTTGCTCTCACCGTTATAATGAGACTTTAGTTAATCAAAATTAGGGTTCGGAGAATTGGTAGTTATCGCTTCTCGGCCTATTGGCTAAGATCAAAGTGTAGTATCTGTTCTTATACAGCTACTATTTTTTCGCACATCCCGATCAGTGACAAAGAGCTGCTGAAGATCGCCGAGAACATCCTACGCGCGAGGAGCGGCGATCAACACTGAGCAGTCCCCGGTGAGTAAATAGCCTTTATATATTTGTATAGGATTAGCGCTAAGCCCGCAGTGTACGTTGTACCCTGCAGAACAACAGTCGGTGTTGTTGTCCGCTGGTGATATATAAAGTAAATGTCTATTTACTTCCGCATTGAGGGTGACCACGTATTAGTGGGTCACCCTTTGCCCAAGTTATCCAGCGGGCAGCATTACACCCAGTGCCCGGTGGCCGGCTGTGGCAAGGAGTACACCAACAGCACATGGACTGCGGGCTTACAATCAGTAATGCGCCACGTCTCCGCAGGGCACCGCCTCCCAGGCATCAAGCCGCGCCATTTCTGCCGCATATGCAACAGGTATATTGAAGAGCGGCCCAAGATTACGACGCACCCGTGTTTAGAGAACGCGGTTGCTCCGTTGGTAAATATGGCAGGGCCCGCTTGGGAGTGCGAGAGGTGCGGAGACGTATTTCCGACCTCAAGGGGGCTGCAGAACCACGCAGCACTGACGCATGCACCGAGGCCCACACCAACAGAAATGCCGGCAACCGATAGTGAGCCCAATAGAAGGGTCACCCGCAGCGCCCACCGTAGTGCTAACATGGGCCAGTCCTCTCGTACCTGTGAGAGACCACCGAGCCCAGTCGAAGAGGAGGAAGATGGAGTGCGGGAGGCTGCAGTAGTGGAAGCCGTGAACATAAATTCAACAGAAGAAATGGCGACCACTGCTGTGGCTGTGTCATCCCCGGCTCCACAACAGATGGAGGAACGAGAAGGGCTGGTGACGACAGGTGAGATACGGGACGAGGGACTGAGAGGTACAATAGGCGGGGACCCAGGTGCAGCCACAAACAGGGCGCCCTCAAGAAGAGGAGCTCCAGTAGAAGAAGAGGAGGACGTCCTGCTAAAAGAGCTGATGAATGAACTTGGGGAGGTTCATGCAAAGGAAGTAGAAGATGGAGCCTGGGTGGCTTTCGAGGGGATCATGAAGAGAATTTATGATAGGGTCCGCCTCATATGTAAGATCAGGCTGAAGGAGAGAAGAGGGCCAGGGAGGCGGACCATAGACCCCTCGGACCCCAGCGCCATCCAGAGACTATATAGGCTGAACAGAAGAAAGGCCGTGAGGATGGTGCTGGGAGAGTCACCCGTAGAGTGTAACCTCCCCATCGAACGAATGGCTGCACATCTGGAGGGAGTGGAGACGGGGGACTTTGACCCCAGTGTTCTTGAAGGGGTTAAGAGAGCGGAAGAGGCGGTCATCATGACATCATTTTCGCCAGAGGAAGTGTATGACCGCCTCAGAAGGTTTGAGAATTCCGCCCCTGGGGAGGATGGTATAGATTATAGGTCCTGGAAGAAAGTGGACCCTCGAGGTAAGCTTCTGGCCACAATATTTAATATATGCCTGAAGCACCGCAGGGTCCCAGATGACTGGAAGGAGTCCAGGACTATTTTCCTCCCCAAGGTAAAGTCCCCCGAGAAGGAAAGCGATTGGAGACCCATAGCCCTTACCAGGACGATTTATAAGATTTATGCCGGAGTTCTGGCAGAGAGAGTGACGTCCTGGTGTGGGGTGCATGGGGTCATATCTCCCTTCCAGAAGGGGTTCACTGCGCATGACGGGGTGTTCGAACACAACTATGTGCTCCGTCAGCGAATGGTTGCGGCGAGAAAGGACAGGAAGGAGCTCTGCGCTGCATGGCTGGACATTACCGATGCGTTCGGAGCGATTCCACACGCTTGCATCGCCGGAGCAC
>RCWM02001483.1:0-20001 GCA_003667255.2 Euschistus heros
TAGGTTTCTAATAAAATACCCCAATAGAAGAGGCAATTAATTCATCAATCCGAATTGTATTGATCTTTATATACCGTAATGGTGTACCTCAAGTGAAATGATTCAACAATTCTAATTGTAATAATTGGGTGAGGTCAATGTTTTTTTTATTCCTTAATTTTTAATCCTAAACTAATCCTTTTCCGACGCATGTCCTTCTGGAGTTACGAAAGGATGGAGGGGGAGGGGGCCGCCAGTGGAGCATGGAATGGATAATATCCGCCGGGTCGGGAGGTTGCGGAAGAGTGGAAAATATAAAAGAAACGGCGGACAATAGGCTCTGGAATTTTTCCTTTGTGAGCTTCAGGAGCTAGCAAAAGAGTAAAGAGTTGGGAGTAAGGAGGGGGAGTGCTTTGTGCGTACCATCGGCGGTCTTCGGCGGCAGTACTGGCCCACCTCTCTTACTGTTGAACCAATCACAGATCTTTTATATATATATATATATATATATCATATAACACGTTCGGTTAAGTAAAACTGAATCAAAGAGCGATGGAATCAAAAATGAAGTAAATAAACTGGAAAGACGTTATAACCATAGTCATAAAATTCCTCACTACACTTCTAATATCAAGAAACACGAACGTTATTTTGTTTTTATTTATTCATTTAAATTTACAACTGTATATACAATTTAAAATATAATACATCAAGTAAATGTGATGAAGAAGATAAACATGACACATCACTTGTTTTTAAAGCAACTACCCATTGAAGTTGCTAGTAATATACTAGAAGGTCCCGATGCCATCTTCTTTTCAGATGCCTCATTTTATTATCTGGAATGGAATGAGAAGCAAGTTGTGATACTAATGGATTTGAATGGTTGTGGAGTTTGCTATGAAAAGATTGATATCTGGTTTGAGCTAGGGTTGGGTGACAGTCAATAGTTAGCACTATCGATAGGCTGATACTATCGGTTGAGAAATATCGATTGCTATCGATAGTTTTTCGATAGTTGTTTCCTTTTTTTCCAAAGCTATTCAATAAAAAATTTCAACAAATTTAATTAAATTCGATTATCTACTTTTTAAAATTTGCAGGATTATAAATTATAAGATTATATCACAAAGATGAGAGAGAAAAAAAAACTAATTTATTTGAATTTTCAAAAAAGTATTTGCAATTTACATGGTTACAATAATAATGAACAAATCAAATCTTCATTAAAGAAAACTAACGAAATAGTTAATTTCAAGAGTCAAGTGTGCTCCTTGAGCCACATATTTACCGAAAGAAAAACTAGCATTTCTGCTTTCCTTTGGCTTAATCTTTGAAAGAACCCTTGAGCTATAGGAATTCCGAACTCAATTTCAAAAGAACTCTACACTGGACAGAGACAGATTAGCATAATTCCGAGAGTTTCAAAACTTGAGAGTAAAAAAGATCTATCGATAGTCGACGCTATCGATAGGCATGACCTACCGATATATCGATAGTGACCATCGACTATCGCCCAACCCTACTGCGAAACTCCACTCTTCAAAAAATCACAGAATTCGGTCAGAATTCAGAAGAAATCCAAGACTCTCTCTCTATAACCATTTAAACCGCCGAGCAGCTATCAACTCAACTATATTTATTAAACAAACCTAGTGGATCCTACAAAATTCTCCTGTAATGTTTTTCGGGTAAAATATTCTACGCGGAACTTTATTTTCAAAAACCTTAAGACGTTGTTCTTCCTTTTTAAAGTGATAGGCCTCATTTCAGTTGTTTATAAATCTGTGGATAGTATAGGACACAGCAGAGAGTCGATTATCCGAACGTAAATTTAACTGAAAAACCGGTAACGAAATTGGTTTAGTAATTAATAACGATAAAACGAAATATATGGTTTAGTAGTAGAAACGGTAAACATTTTAGTGATGAAGATATTTCCGGGATAAAGTTTGAACACGTTGAGCAATTCAAATATCTAGGATCTATTATATCGGGGGAAAATGAAATTTAAGAAGAAATAAAGGCTTGGTTAAAAGCCGGTAATGCTTGTTATTTCTCGGTCGCAAAATTACTCAGTTCGCGCTTACTCTCCAAAAATTTAAAAATTAGGATATATAACACTATTATACTACCAACAGTTCTCTACGGATGCGAAACGTGGCCGCTTAGGTTAAGGGAGGAGCAGCGCCTTAAAGTTTTCGAAAATAAAGTACTGCGTAGAATATTTGGCCCAAAAAAGGATGAAGAAACCGGAGAGTTTAAAAGGCTTCACAATGCAGAACTGCCCGAGTTATATCCGGTAAATATAGTTCAAGTAATAGCTTGTGCGGCGCACAGTGGGCAAAAAATCCATTTCGGCGGCCAAAATTATTTTATTGCAGAAATATGTTTTAAATGGCGTCCGATATACGGGAAATATATTTAAAAATTTTTCATGAAAGTGGAAGAGTTCATAATAAATTACTGAATTGTCGACCTAAAATGCAAGGAGTACGGTTAAATGAAATGGCTGTAAACCCTCAATTGTTGGTGATATTTCTTTAATATAATATGATACAAATGAGCTGTTTCTATATATTAACACAGCAAAATCATGTACGATCGATTATTTCAACATTAAGCGCATTTTTGAAGACTTATTAGAAATAAGTCTTCAAAAACTAAAAGTAAAATTTTTGGAAAAATAGCCAGCATTTAAAAGGACGATGGAGTACGATGTCGAAACTTATATCACGTCGATGTCCATTATTTTGTGCTAATGAAATCCCAAAAATTATATCCGTTTCGATCCGTGCCTCATTATTACCCCCCTCCAAATCGCAACCGTTCTTTTTTGTAAATTATTACTTCACATTTTTTTAGATCTGGTGGTGATTTTTCAGGTACATGATGTAATTTCAGAAAACGATGTATGCTCTTGATGATGTTTGTCATGATGTACAAACATATACAACGTGTTATAGGCAATAAATTGATTCGGTCGCCGAAATGATTTTATATACAACATGCTGTAGGCAAAAAAATCTTTTCGTCGGCCGAAATATGTTCTAAATGAAGTGCAACTAACGGAAAAAATATTTAAAAAATTTAAAGCGGACTAGCTAATAGATAAAAAAACTTTTGATTTCTTAACATACTTCCAAAAAAAACAAATACCCTACTACCTTAATGATCAATGACTTCTGTTTTGATGGTAGGTTTTGTGTAAAATAAACTATTTCGGTATAATAGGTGAATAACATTGATTTTAGTTCAGGAGCTTGAGTTTTATTGAACATCAAGTTATAAATGTCATCCATTTCGTCTTTAGTAGCTTTCAATGCTGCATTGATAATTTCACCTTCTTTAATTCGTGATTATGCTTTAAATTAAATGTCAACATTTCAGAGAGGTTCATTTCTAATGAAGATATATTGGCCCTAATGACACTTCTTTTTCGACGTTTCGTTCTTTCAGAACATTCACTATTAGCTTTTTGTTGGACATCCGTGACTGCGATCGCCTAGGTCACATTGACTGGAAGTAGACGGACCTGCTGGTAAATCATCATCGTTCGTTGTCAAATAAAAAGTGGTTTCTAGCCAATCCGAATGTTTTTTTTAACGAAACACACTTTATTATAATTGCTGGACACATACCTGGATTTTAACTGACCGAGAATACCTTTAAGATTTATTGAAAGTTTTTCAGGTTCTAATCCCAACTGCTCAGATACTCTCTGACGAAACTGAATATAATCCGCTTTAGTATCATCGAAGAAACAATCATTCAATTTTCTTTAACTCCACATTATAAAAAGAACTTTTAAATACTAGCACTGTTAGATAACACCGAATTGATTGACGGTAACAGAGAAGTAATAGCATATGTAGTAAACAAATGAAATCTAACAAGAGCAACAAAATAACTGCCTAAATGTAAATAACAACTACTCCATGTCTTGACGGGATTTATAATACCTACAGATAAATGTAAATACCTAAAGGGCATAAACATAGAGAGTGATTTATTTTCTTACAATTTATTTAATAAACTTGTTGTTTTGGAGGTTTTTCAATACATAATGTAAATTCAGAAAATGATGTATACCCCTGTGTATGTATCCTGATTATGTTTGTCAAGATGTATAGAAGTACATTCAATGTTAACAATGTACCTATGTACCTGAAAAAAACCAACACCAGATCTAAAAAAGTGTGAAGTAATAATTTACAAAAAGGAACGGTTGCGATTTGGAGGGGGGTAATAATGAGGCACGGATCGAAACGGATATAATTTTTGGGATTTCATTAGCACAAAATAATGGACATCGACGTGATATAAGTTTCGACATCGTACTCCATCGTCCTTTTAAATGCTGGCTATTTTTCCAAAAATTTTACTTTTAGTTTTTGAAGACTTATTTTTAATAATTCTTCAAAAATGCGCTTAATTTTGAAATAATCGATCGTACATGATTTTGCTGTGTTAATATATAGAAACAGCTCATTTGTATCATATTATATTAAAGAAATATCATCAACAATTGAGGACTTACACCCATTTCATTTAACCGTACTCCTTGCATTTTAGGTCGACAATTCAGTAATTTATTATGAACTCTTCCACTTTCATGAAATTTTTTAAAATATTTTTCCCGTATATCGGACGTCATTTAAAACATATTTCTGCAATAAAATAATTTTGGCCGCCGAAATGGATTTTTTGCCCACTGTGAGGCGGTTAAAATGGGCAGGTAAAGTCGTTGGGTTTAATAATGATCGAATTCCGAAAAAAGTAATCAGTTTTGAGGATGGGAGGATTGCGTCAGGGCCGACCTGGGGGATTTAGGTTTTGGAGGAGTGGGTTGGAGGGAAGTGTGCGTTCGACGGTTGGTGGTGTCGGCATCGAACCTTCCGGTTCGCTAAGCCTATATTTTATTTAAATTCAATGTAACTTTTAACTAACGGAACCTTTTTTTGGAACGTAATTTTAATTAAATTGATCATCTAATTACTTATTTGTATTGTTAATATTATTTTTATTTAAAAATTAAAGCTAAATGAAAAACGAAATTATTTTTGTCTATAAGAGATAAAATATCTGTATTTCACAGAAACTGCAAAAAATGAACTTCTATACATACCTAAAATTTTTTTTCACCGATAACTGTACACGTAATTAGACCATTTTATTTGATTCTCTTAATGTCTTCCTAATCATTTGGTTGGTAATAGATATCACCTTCACTTTTATATCGTTCTTTGTGAGGTATACATCGCCTTTGTGATCAGTTTTTGTTTTAAAAACTACACGTCATCATCCATGCTAACAAAAAGGAAACGAGAGCTCTTTTCGTTTAAAGACAAAATGGAAATCTTTACGTGGCTAAAAAAAAGAGAATCGGGCCAAACATAAGGTATCAATTTCAAGGTTGGTAAATCAACAATAACGGGAATCAAAAATAATTCTAAATCAAGTTAATACCGTAGAACCCTCCACTTACATAACCGGGAGGATTCCTGTCCTTGCCTTATTTCCTTCAATCCAATATAAATCCTTACCTATACTGTTAATTCACCCATTTCTCCCTGGGATATTTTAGGGGGACCAGTTCCTCCGAGGTAACGGGGCTTCTAACACTGGGCTAATCACCCGTAAAAATGATGAAAATACAAAAAAAAAATTACCACATGACAAAAAAAAAAAAAAAAAAAATATCATTTGTTTGTGAAATTTATTACCCCTATCTCCAAAAAATCATCAGGTTGCCGATATTCTTCACAGTGATACGGGATTTAAGTCGTAAAACTGCAGTTTCCATATAATAATTTTATTTAAATGATTTCCGATTATCAGGATTTTTGATAACCGGAACCACCCTGATAACATTAGTTCGGATAATCGACGCTCTACTGTTTCCTAATTTTAAATTTGATTGAGCTTTTGATCGAGTCTGGCACCCAGGACTGCTTTACCAGCTCCGCAAATTCATTCCCTCAACATAATTCCTTATTATCCGTTCTTATCTCAGTGATAGAACGTTTAAAGTAAACCATAAATTTTCTTGCTCTTCCCTATTTACCCGATCTGCCAGTGTTCCTCAAGGACGTATCCTAGGCCCCATCCCCTACACGGTCTATACACCTGACATCCCAACTCATCCTACCACTGTCCTCACCACTTACGCTGATGACACATGTGTCTAATCAGTAAAGCATTATCCCTTCATTGCCTCCCAAACACTCCAATCCCATATCCTAATTCAAGAATGGTGTCAAAAATGGAAAATCAAAATAAATCCGAACAAATCTCACCAAATAACCTTTACCCTTCGTCGTAAACCTACCACCTCCTGTCCTACAGTATCCTTTAATGATATTCCGCTAATCCCTGTTGAACAGATCCGCTACCTAGGACTCCACTTGGACAAAACTAAAATGACAAGAAACAGCTCGTCGTTACAGACTGCTTCAACATTTACTAGACAAACGTTCAAAGCTCCCAATTAATTATAAAAGACTCATTTGACAGTGGTTAGACCAATATTACGGAGTTGAGCTTTAGGGCTCTACTAAACTATCCAATTCATTCCGTATCCAATACTTACAATCCAAAATCCTTTAAAATATCCTCAATGCTCCCAAGTTTGTCACCAATAAACTTATTCATAAAGATCTTAATGTTCCATATGTTGCTGATTTGGCCGAAACCAGATACCAATTCTTTCATAGTAAACTCCACAACCACTCAAATCCACTAGTTTCTCAACTTTCTTCCTTCTCAATTCCCGATAATCCTCCGAGGCGTCAGAAAAGATGATGGCCTAGAGATCTTCTTGTGTAGATTTTTATTGAAGTGTTACTGGTGAGTAGTTCTCAAGTTTTATCATGTTATTGCAAGCGTTTTTAAAACAAATAAATTGTAAAAAAAAACTTCTGGAGTGTCACAAAGAACTGAGTAGATCAAAACATCAAAGTTATATTTATTTTAAAGGTAAAGTTCACATTTTATATGTTAAAACTAATTTATTGTACAAGATATAATTCAATTTTTATAATTTAGGGAACGGTTTCAAGCGAACACAAACAAGTAATAAATGTACGATGGAGTTCACACTATTCTGGAAAAAAAAATCATCTGAACCTACAACTCACTTAATATTCAGAGGCACCTCCTTCCAGGACGGATGCGAATGGTCTGGAGTCTATTTAACTTGCCAGAGCCATTCTTCGCCATCCTTCTTACAACAATGGCGTCTTCTATTAAAAACCAACTCCATCATTCGCTTCTTAATATTTTAACGAAACAGAGATAATTAAAGCGGCTTTAGATCACAAAAATCATAGCACATACAGTTCATAAAATTTATTTGAATAAAATACAAAACTAATAGAAATCTTAAATAAGGTTTACAGTCTAGATTCAAAAAAATTATTACAATATATTTAGCTCAAGTATTTAAAAAAGGAAGACTACTCTCACACCAACGACATGATGCATATTATGCAAAGAGATAAGATAAAGCACATTTCAATGCAATGGAATTTGGCAGGTAAAAATAAAACAGGTAATTCATGACGGCGCACAGTGGGGCAAAGGTGGAAAAAACCCTAAAATCTTATGATTTTTGTTTTTGTTTTTATTATTATTTTTGTATACCTAAATAAATGTAGCATAAGGTTGTGGAACTGATTTTTCGATTATTTCATTACCAGGGTCTGTACACGGCCTTGAAGTTGCCCTTTTCTGGAGTTTAGAAAATAACTCGGTTTTGAAGTTCTGTTAAAATAATTTTTTATGAGACTGAATTTTTAGCAAAAATTTTTGTATAACCCTTTGAACTTCACTATTGATGTTTACTGGTTTATGGACGATTTTTATTTTGTAAATGTAGCCACAACCTTGACTGCCAGGAATTTTCAAAGTTAGCTGCCTCGTAAATCTAACTTATCTTCATTTCACTTGGTCTTTCAAAAAAAGCTACACCGAACTAGGCTCTCTATAGGGGTTCAAATTGAAGTACAGGTATCTGAGGAACCGTGTTATAAATATAAATCCCGGCTTCGGCCATATTTGTTCAGGGGATGAATTTATGTGTTATTTTTCATTATACAGAAACTAATTTTTAGAAAGAATTTTTTTTTTTTTTTATAACTAGGATGTGAAAATTGGCTTACTATATATGTATATTTGTTTTTATTAGTCTGCCTTATTTTATATATATATATATATATATATATATATATATATATATATTTTTTTTTTTTTCTTATCTTTATCCATTGTAAAATGATCTGATATGATT
Organism: Euschistus heros; assembly: GCA_003667255.2. Lineage (NCBI taxonomy): Eukaryota > Metazoa > Arthropoda > Insecta > Hemiptera > Pentatomidae > Euschistus > Euschistus heros. Next base: position 8,270 of record RCWM02001483.1, read on the forward strand.
TCTGGTTTTCTATACAAAAATAACTAACACATAACTCTTCTTGAGAGAATTAGTTCCGGAATATTACAGAAAGATTAATTTTCAAAAATAGCCCTTCAAATAAAAAAAAACAAAAAACAATTGAAAAATAAAAGTTTTGGACTTTGGATGATAAATTTATGGGGTTATGATTTGTATCACTGAGTTCTAATTATTATATACCTTAGTTATCTTATGAAGATTATCATATTTATTTATATTATTCTTTTATATCAATGGCTAGGATATTCTACGACTGGAATTATTTTCGCTCTATATTTATAACTAAATTCAGAGATTTAAAATCAAATTAAAAAAAAAGAAGTAATTCAAGACCGGATTATAAAACAAAAAAGAAGTTCCCATTAAATGATAAAGATTCTCATTTACTGTTGTAGAAAAAAGGAACAATTCGAAATATTTTATTTCTTTACTTTTATAGTTAATATCTTTTATTTTTTTATCTAATTGTTTTTGTTTGTATCATTGGTTCATTATGTATTGAATATTAGTTCATTATATTGAAAAATATGACGATCAAACTTCTTTGTTAATATAAGATTGATAATTGTAAATAACTGCCCAGTCCATTCAGTAGAGCTCAACTGAAATTACTTTGTAAAACTTATTACGTAACATTTTTCAAATTATATTTAAAAATTTTAATTTATTCCCAAATATAACTTAATAATGAATTTTAACCTAATTCAAGGAATCTTGGGTCTGTAATAGAGCTATACAGTAAATTTCATTCAATTTAGCACCTAAAAAACATATAAAATAATAACAAACTTAATTTTTATTATTATTTTTTTTTTTTTCAAACTAAAAACATGGCTCAATTCTGATGATCTGATTGCTCTGGTTATAGTTTTATTCTATTCAGCAGCTTAGATAGCAAATAAATATACTCCAAACTTGCTTTATTATTATTTTTTTTACATTTTGTTCTTACATTTAGACCCTTTTTGATCATCTGATGAAGCTGATTATGGTTTCATTCAATTCAGCACCTCATGAAATATGTAATTCCAAAATTTCAAGCTTATAGCACGAACCGTTTAGAAAATATGAGGTTTTTACCCATTTTGGGCCGTTTTGCCCCACTGTGCGGCGCACAGTTTGGTACCTGGCACATACTTTCGTATCCGATGCTTTGCTAACTTCAATGAGTGGTACAATTAATAAGTCTTTTTTCCTCTTAACAAACAAAAACTAAAATTTGTTTTGTTGTTGTTGTTTGTTTTTAAGGGCAAAAAACTGCTATGGTTATTATTGCCCATATACCCGAACTTTACTATACCACCTGCATTGCAACAATGACAATAACAATAATAAATTTCTAATAAAATTATATTAATGTCAACCATAAATAAGATTTACCAAACCAAAAAAAAAAAAAAAAAAAAAAAAAAAAAAAAAAAAAAAAAAAAAAAAAAAAAAAAAAAAAAAAAAAAAAAAAAAAAAAAAAAAAAAAAAAAAAAAAAAAAAAAAAAAAAAAAAAAAAAAAAAAAAAAAAATAGTAATGAATAAAGTAACGAACATTAAATACAATAATATAACTTAATTTTATTTATAAATTCTATAGTACTAGAAATGTACTGTTCACTATCGCCCAAGGCTTTACAGAGCTAACGAGGTACACCACATTTATCCATATCTCTCCTGTACTGAGGACACTCCTGGAAGATGTACCTCACTGTGAGAGCAGCTCTGCAGAGCTGACACTGAGGGGGATCTCTCCTTGCCATCAGGTAGTCATGCGTTAAACGACAGTGTCCAATCCTTAGCCGTGTGGTTATCACCTCCTCCCTTCTACATTGTCTTGATGAAGAGGCCCAGCCACCGATGTTCGGTTTGATGTCTTTTAATTTATTACCTTCCGATGCCGACCATGCACTCTGCCATTCACCCAAAATCTTCATGTGGAGTGGTCGAAAAATCTCTGCCGCGGACAAGAAAGTGGGTGTAATGGTTTCTAATTGGTGGGCTTCTCTTGCTGCTCCATCCACCTCCTCATTTCCGGGTATACCGGAATGGCTGGGGATCCAGAAAAATATTACCTCTTTGGAAGATTTATTGATCTTATTTATATATAATAAAATGAATTTCTTGAATTATTGGGTTGTTGGAATAAAATTTAAAAAGGCTTTTAATCGCACTCAAGTCGGAGCAGATAATTATCGATGGCTATACAAATGTTTGAGCTAGTTGAAGCGCTTTTAATATCGCCGTCAGTTCCGCTGTGTTAAAATTTGTTTTTGTTTTGCTTATTGTTAGTAAAAATTTGTTTTAATTTAATAAAGGTAAGCTAACTTAAGTGTCGCAAAGAAGAAGCAGTTAAGTTGGAGACTTTTCTACTTAAAGCTAGACTTAAATTTATGGAATATATTCTTCACCTAGGCTATATCCTGGAATTCCAGAGTTGGAGAACTATCAAAACTGCTATCTCAGTAAAAGAAGCCGCAAAGAAACGAATACAAAAACGGTCTATCACTGAATTACGGATAAAAGTTGATTTTGTAAAGCAGGGATACGGTTCCAGTAACACCGGAAATACATCAAAAATATTTTTCTGAAATCCTTCTTGAACTGTCTAAATAACTCAAGTTAACTATGAATTAGTGTACTTATTTAAAGTGAATTATAGTACATACGCTTTTAAAAAAAAAAAAAAACACACTTTCCTAAGAAATGTTCTCGTACGGCCATAAACAAGGGTGAGTTTTGTAAGCTGTCAAAATCTTCACATCCCTATATAACATACCAGAGGCCTGAAGTCAAAAAATAAAAACCTTACAATCACTAACGAAGCACTCTAATTGATAATGTGAGCCGTTCCATCATTCTTTCCATTATATAGGTAAATAATGAATTCTGAACCAGCTTATTATAAAGCAATCGACATAAAAATGTGGAAATCGAAAAATGGAACCAAAATTTTAATGAAATGAAGTTAAATAATAATAAAATTATGTTAAATTAAATTTTACAAAATAATTGAAAATATCTTCTACTTGCGTTGTCAATCCTATTAAAGAATAAAATGATATAATTTTTCAAATTAGTTACAATTCCAATGTATTTTTTTATTCTGAATCGAATGAGACTAAGCTACATTACCACTTAAATCCATTAGTTTCTCAACTTGCTTCCCATTCCATTCCCGATAATCCTCCGAGGTGCCTTAAAATAAGATGGCCTAGAGACCTTCTAGTGTAGAGTTTTTATTAAAGTGCTACTGATGAGTAGTTCTTTTCAAGTGTTGACAGGTTATTGTAATCGTTATCAGCTCATTTACTTAATGTATATATTTTGTACAGTTGTAAATTTCAATAAATTGATATATATATAAAAAAGTTTTAGTTTTGCATTTGTTAATTTAAATTTATTGAAAAAAAAAGTTTATAAAAGATACGCTGATATTATGTGTTTACGAACCCCAATCCTCTATTTAGCAAGAGATAAATTATATCGCTCATGGGCATGTAAAGTAACACAACTCAAAAACATCAAATTTTTCAGAAGAGTCAAAAGAAGTTTTAGAAATTATTATAATAAAATCGCTCATCTTGAAGAAAACCGTCCTAACTCAAAAGATGACACTGTTTTTAACTCCCCGTACAAGCTACCTTTGTGAAAGTCAAGACACAACTAAAATATGTCATTGTCCCTGCCTCCACCGTTCATCATCGTAACTTTGGATAAATCAAACATAACGCAATTTTGCGGTCGCCCGCTGAGATATCTTTTTTGAAACCTTTCCTGAGCAAGGCAGACCAAAAACGACCATTATTTGGAAATAAAACGTAAAATTAATTTTTTTGAGTTGTGTCAGTTTTCTTGCCCATGAGCGATATGTATGTACATTTAAAAGTCATCCTACCCGTTATATTGCAACTGACGAAATTGCTTAAAAATCGCTGATGATGTAGTTCGATATGCTATAAAATGACACCAGATGGAATACTCTAGGGCCAGTAAAAGCGGAGATATTAATGTCCGGCCTACCACTCAAAAAGCAAAACAGCCAAAATGCTAAAAAAAAAACTCTTTTTCTCGAGAACGGTTAGTCCTATAGATAAATAGTCGCATTCGATTTAGAAAGAAAAAATACATTAGAATTGCAACTAAATTGAAACATTATATCATTATATTCTTTAATAAAGCTGAGAGATATTTTAAATATAAACTTAAATTTTATTAAAAATAATTTTAATTTAATTTAACATAAGTTTATGCTAATGTAACTTCATAATAACAATTTTTTTTTTTTTTTTTTTTTTTTTCCATTTATTGATATTTACAACTGTACAAAATAATATACAACAAGTAAATGTGTTGACAGTGAATACAATGGCATGTAAATAACTTGTGAAGAACTACTCACTAGTAGCACTTCAATAAAATCTACACTAAAACGTCTCTAGGCCATCTCCTTTTCAGACGCCTCGGAGGATTATCGGGAATTAAGAGGGAAGAAAGTTGAGAAACTAGTGGATTTGAGTGGTTATGGAGCTTACTATGGAAGGATAGGTACCTGGTTTGGGTTAAATCAAAAACATATGGAACATTAAGATCTTTATGGATAAGTTTATTGGTCACATAGTAAGGAGCAATGGGGATTTTTCGAAGGATTTTGGATTACAAAGATTAGATACGAGATGAATTGGATGGTTTAGTAGAGCCCCAAAGCTCAACTCCGTACGTCCATATAGGTCTAATCACTGTCATGTAAATGAGTCTTTTGTAATTAATTGGGAGCTTTGAACGTTTGTCTAGTAAATGTTGAAGTAGTCTGTAACGACGGGCAGTTTCTTGTCGTTTTAGTCTTGTATGTGGATTCCAAGTAAGACGTTTGTCCAAGTGGAGTCCTAGGTAGCTGATCTGTTCAACAGGGATTAGTGGAATATCAACAATAAATTTAAATCCCTTTTCCTGGAAAAACCGCTTATAAATCGCACAAAATTTTAAAGTAATCAAATCATCCGATTCCATAGGATACTTGTCGCTGAGATGATCACGTTTTAGCCTACACTATATATCTTGGTACCTTTTTTAAAATTAAAATTAAAAGACTAAGCTCACAAAAAAAACTTCATAGTCCACGACATATGAGATTCTATTAGCACATCAGAGAAGACAGAAGTAAAACTGCTTCCTAGATACGAAAAATAACCCATCACTAAGTTAAATTATTTCCAGATAATACTGTAGGCATTGTAGAACTGACAGCCGCAACACGACATAAAATGCATTACTTCTCCATGCAGTCACCTGTTACGGGCTTCCGTTATTCTTTTTTTTTCCCTCCACGGCCTGGGAAATAAATAACGTTATTCCATTTTGCGAAATGAACGCATTATAAAGAGTTCTTTCCAACCTTCAATTTAAACGCATCCACATAACGCTTTGTTGTCCCACGCCCCAGATCGGTGTATAAAGTGTATATAGTTGTGAGGTAACTGTGAGAAAGAAAAAAAAATAAGGTTAAATCATTTGCCATTTAAGTCATAAATGTTGGAAGATAGTTATTTCATTAAGATCGTTTGAAGCAATGAAAAAAAAAGTATTAAAAAAGATGAATTCATATATTTTAATTTTTTTTTTTTTTCAATTTACAACAGTTTTTGAAATTGTATACTAAAGTTTCATTAAAACAGAACCAAATCTAACTAAATGTTCGTATCACAATATTCTCTCATTTGTTTTTTTTATACTAATATTTATTAAAATTACAACTGTATAAAATAAAATAAAAATACATCTAGGAGATGTAAAGATGATGCTTATAATTAAGGGATGGGACCAATATACAGTCAAAATCGTTTATAACGACTTTCAATGAACCAGTAAATATAGGTCGTTATAGAAGACGGTCGTAATAAGCAAAGATTTTATCCTCCCCCTTATGATTCAGTAAATGGATAAAAAGATAACTCAAAATTGTATTTAACTCAATTTTATTAATGGTTTTATAAGTAATACAATTTAAATTTAGTGAGCATGCACATATTTCCCACCACTACACCAAATTAAAATGGTTCCTTCCTTCCGTCGACAGTACTTTCTTGGTTCGTTCCTTTACAAACCTCTTTCCTCTCAGTCACCTTCCTATATCCTGATAGCTTTAACATTAAAATCGTCAGTGAGTTCCCGCAAAACCAGAGCCCGTTCCTCAGACCTCTACCTAACTCCTTTCAACACATCCTTCAAACGTTCCTTTATATCCAGAGCTTCCAACTTCTGGAATTTCCTCCCTTCCATCATTTGCCATTCCTCCTCTCATAACAGCTCCAAATCCCGACTTTTCATTTACCTGTTAGATATTCAGTCTAATAGTCATATAGATATAGAAAATATCTCTTAAAATAAGATATTAACATTCAGAATATAATATTGATTTAGTAAAGTATTAGTCTAGTACTATTGCGCTGAATTGGTTTTGGCATAATTTATATTATTTATCAGATAAGACACTTTATCTTTCCAGATAATTTATATTTGCTTTGATTATTGTATTTGATTTCATTGAGTTTTTGTTTAATTTTCTCTATTTTTGTTTTCGTAACTTATCTTAGATTCTAACCTCAAGATATAATTTGTTTTTTGTGTGATATTTGAAAATATGTAACAATACTTTTATATTGTAATTTGAATTTCGTTTAAATTCCTAATTTAATTTAATTATATTTTCCTTGCTTTTATCATATTTCTCAATTATATATACGGTATGCTAGGTAGCCATTAATTGATCATTGTAATTATTCTTAAGGGGCAAAGGCCCCAGAATAAAATTTATTTTCATTCATTCATTCATTCACATAATTGTTGATAAATTACAAAGATTTATGCATTAATGTGAAAAAAGTCAGATATTTTTTATTGTTTTGAATATTTTTTATAGTACAGTACAGTTTCATCTGCATTGAATATCTCACTATCTGCATAGTTTTTTTTCCGAATTTCGGGCCAAACTGTTTTCAACCAACCTTCTTTGTCAGATGCAGAAGCTCTTGATTCGCCGCCAATTTTCCCAAAGACGATACCATGCCTTTTTGTGAATCGTTGAATCAGGAGATAATAATATAATACTGCGATTTTTGGATCAAAACTCTAATGATTGGTTTCTTCAAAACTCAGAAAAAATAAAATAAAAATTCCATCTAAAATGCCCGTTTCCCAATGGTTTCATTTACAGCGAATTTCCCGGAGAAAAGGAAGCTATTGAGGTATTTTTGGATTGAGGATAACGGGATGATTTTTGGAGGATTAGAAGGATTTTTAGGGGGGGAATTCGATGCTTCCCGGGGCTACCTCGGGTTTTTTTTTTTTTTTTTTGGTTTGGTTTGGTTTGGGGCCAAAATCAAGGTTCAGAAAGAAACACGTGGGATCGATATTTTAAATCCTCAAGGGATCCAAAAATATCGCTCCTGGCGGATTCTGTTCTGTTCGGGAGCGGTTGTTTTATAACAAAATGATATCGTTCCATTCCAGATCGGGAAGATTCTCCTTATAAAATATTGCTCCTGCTCCGAACGATTTGAATGAGATGTCATGCTTATAATGAAATGTCACATTCTTGAAAACTAACTTCCCATTGGTAACACGTCAATAAATGTTCTATATTAAAGGGTCCCGATGCCATTTTCTTTAATTTCCAGAATAGAATAGGAAGCAAGTTGGGAGACAGAATGACATTAAAAGATACTGTGTGGTAGGAAGTTGTAGGTTTACGACGAAGGGTAAAGGTTATTTCGTGGGATTAGTTTGGATTTAGTACAATTTTCCAATATCGACACCATTTCTGAAGATATATCGTACAAGATTGGAGTGTTTGGGAGGCAATGAAAGGATTATTATTTATAATAATAAAAAGACACACGTCTAGAGCATATGATATGGGGTGAGAACAGTGTACATTAGTAGCACTAGTCGGGGTATAAGTACATTATACATTCAATGTTTGAATGAGGAAATATTACGAAAATAGAATAACAAATTGCCAACTTAGGGACTAATATCTTAGGAAATATTTAAAATAAATATATATCCTTATCTTTAGGAAATATCGTAAGACCTACGTAATTATCAAATGTTTAAATAATTATTTCAATTATACAAATACAAAGTATTAATTAATTAAATTAATATTTAAAAACAATTAACAAGTAGCTTATCTAATAAAAGAAGAGAAGACAATGAAGAGAAAAATATTCGACTAAACATGAGAGCGAACCACTGATTAGGAAAGAAGTTGAAGGTTAACATTCACATTCACATCTTTACATATTACAAAATATTATATTATAAACGTGTAAATACTAAAACTCAATTCGATAATATTATTTTTACCTTAGAACTGGGGGAAGGCTACAAGTATTGGGTTGACACACATGAAATGTCCGAATTTTCTTTTTTGAGGATTAAAACGATGCCTGTTAATTCCTAACAAAATGTTTACTATCTATAATAACCACTTGTTAATCCTCTAGTTACAAACTGTGTTTGTTTTTTTTTTTTTCCCCAAGTAGGCATGCAGATTTTAGTATAATTTTAACCGTGGCCATGGAAAACGCAATTTCCGGACGATTTTTTTTTTTTACCAATACAAACTCGGTCATCCCGCTACCCAGGCATCAAGAAATATTAATCATGCGTTAGGTGAAGGAACTGCTAATGAAAGAACCATCCATCGTTGCTTTACAAATTTTCCTCAGAAGATACAACATTAGAAAATCTGCCCCGTGGACGGGAAAAACAATTGTATCAACATCATACTGCCAAGAAATTGAACAAATGCATCAAAATTTGATCAAGCAACAGCCGGTACTGGTAAACATGACCTATCCTTTTTCATGATAACGCCCGACCCCATGTTTCAATACAGGCAGTGAATAAATTAAAGGGGTTGGGCTATGGAGTCTTACCACAGCCCCCATATTCCCCTGATCTATCCCCTACAGACTACCACTTTTTTCGGAGTTTGGACAAATTTTTGCGAGGAAAATTGCTTACGAATGATTTTTTTTTTTTTTTTTTTTAAATATCTATTTATTGAAATTTACAACTGTACATAAAAAAATACATCCAGTAAATGTGATAATGACAAAAATAATAAAATGACAATGCTTGTGAAGCAACTACCCATTGGTAGCACTTCAATAAAAGTTCTATTTGAGAAGGTCCCGGGGCCATCTTCTTTTCAGACGCCTCGGAGGGTTGTCAGGAATAGAATGGGAAGCAAGTTGGGAGACTAGTGGATTTGAATGGTTACGGAGTTTACTATGAAAGGATAGGTATCTGGTTTGGGCTAAATCAGCAACATATGGAACATTGAGGTCTTTATGGATAAGTTTATTTGTGACAAAGTAGGGAGCATTAAGGATTTTTCGCAGGATTTTGGATTGCAAGGATTGGATACGAGATGAGTTAGATGGTTTGGTGGAGCCCCAAAGCTCAATTCCACATGTCCAAATAGGTCTGATATCTGTCATGTAAATGAGTCTTTTGTAGAATATCGGAAGTTTTGAACGTTTGTCTAGTAAATGTTGAAGTAGTATGTGGATTCCAAGTAAGACGTTTTGTCCAAGTGGAGTCCTAGGTAGCGGATCTGTTCAACAGGGATCAGTGGAATGTTATTAAAGGATACTGTTGGACAGGAAGTCGTTGGTTTACGACGAAGGGTAAAGGTTATTTGGTGAGATTTATTTGGATTTATTTTAATTCTCCAATTCTGACACCATTCTTGAAGTTTATAATATGAGATTGGAGTGTTTGGGATGCTATGAAGGGATCATTATTTATTGATAACACACATGTGTCATCAGCATACGTAGTGAGGACAGTACTAGGATGTGTAGGGATGTCAGCTGTATAGACCGTGTAGAGGATAGGACCTAGGATACTTCCTTGAGGAACACCGGCAGATTGGATAAATAGGGAAGAATAAACTTTTTTTTAATGTCTAACATTTTTAATGTCTAAACCAATGATTTAGACATTAAAAATGCATTTTCTGAATTTCATCACGTGACTCCACTTTTATAAAATCTGAATAGAAAACTCGGTAAGCCGTTGGCAGAAGTGTATCGAAAATGATGGTAAATACTTTGAATAAAAAATATGTTAGATTTGATCTCAAATTTTTATTTTCTTCCTGGTTCTAAAAACGGTGATTTCATGTGTGACAACTCAATAGATACACTATAAATCTAAATATCGATACTTTTTCTCGTAATTGAATCTTGGTAGTATCGATACGTACTTAACGATAAATCGTATTCTCTAGAGTATATATAGTATTCATTTTTAAGAAAAAGTATCAAAAACTTATAAAATTGGTTCGAACAAGGGAAAGTTATAACGTAAAATGTTGTTAATGATCCTATTCCAATTTTATGTTGGCCGGCTAGGAAGTATGCTGTTACTCTTGTAAGGTTATAGAAATATTAAAAAATATATCGATAATAAGAGTTGAAAAAATCGTCAATATGGAATATCGATATTTTTCTTAGGATAGCTATCCTTACTTTCCGCACACTCAAGGGTTACTAATATAATAAATTCATATTACATGCATTGAAAACAATAAAACCTGAATAAACTGTTTTATATTTTTGGGATAATTTACATTGACAAATCAAAAGTATTTCGTCATAACATCTGCTAGCTGAATAAAATATTTCAGAAATTTCATAGCTATATACAGTTACCATTCTATAAAAATATTTAAAACAATATTAAGTAGCAGAAGAAAAAAAAAAAAAAAAAAAAAAAAAAAATCCTGTGGTCGTAAAAATAATTTCTGTAATTCAAATGTTATTAATCGATATAGCAGTGGTTTTATCACTTTCCAATACTTGAAGGAAGTTATGATTAATTAAATTTTTATTACTTAAAGGATAAGTTTGCTATCTTACCCATGACGAAACTATGAACATTAACAAAGTATAACTCTTCTACTCACCTGAAACAAAAGAAAGTAAAAACATTAGTTTAATAATAAAATCAAAATTATAGTTTATGTTAGGAGTACAATAAAACATAATTTTTACAAATACGACCGATTAGTCGGCCAAGCCGATCATTACTTCAGCTAGAATTCGGATGACTTCGAGGAATGCTTCAAAAGCGATATGTTGTTAAAAGTGAAGGTTTTTAATCCTATTGGCTATTTCTTGTTGTATTTTTGTTTGCCATTTCTACTAATAACTGTGCCTAGGTACGTTATAGTCTTCTGCTGCTTCAAGGATTCTCCTCTCGCAAGTGATCTGCACATCTTCTGGTTCGCGTCCTATTTGCATGACTTTACTTTTGCTTGCATTTATAATCATGCCTTTCCTTTCCAGCTCTGCTTCCCATTCCAATACAGCTTGCTGAAGATTCTGGACGGAGTCCGCTATCAGCACGCTATCCGTTCCTTTGGGAAACAAATTTAAAATGGGGCTATTGGATATGTTAATCTGACCATTTTAAATTTGTTGTAAATCTAAAACTTAACCTACCTGCCTCCCCCCTTTTACTTCTCACAAATTCAGTGTTTTAGTTACCTCGAAGGTGAGTCCCCACGCTTGATTTCTTGTCTTATCTTTTTAAAAAACTTTAGTATATATAATCTATGTAACATAGTACTGATGTGTTGAAAAAATTTTTGTATGTTTTAGAACTGAAGATGAATGTTTAGCATTCGAAACTAGTTTTCTACTTAATTC